>JAYEAL010000243.1:0-46668 GCA_036419045.1 Scirpophaga incertulas
TGCGTTATTGAAATTGATTGGGATAATTAACACAACTGCATAATCTGGCAGTTTCAATCAAATCAGTAACATAATCTGGGGCGGCACACCAAAACACGATATAACTATTCATCACTATGAACTATCAAAATACTCAATAAATTACAAGATGGCAGTCATATCTCACGATAAACTATTTATCTATCATGTTTTGGTGGTCATGCCACAGGGGTAAGTCACTCTACTTATCAGGAACACCCTTGCAATCGGTTTAAGCCTGGCCGATAATCCTTGAGGAAGCACGTATTTCAAATAAGAGACAAAAGTAGAGACTTCAGCTCGCATTAATAAACTAAATAATAGATAACTATATATGTAAATCACATGAATATACATATATATATATATATACATATTTACAGTTTTCCATTTGCTACGATCTAAACTTACTTCCCTAGCTTCGTCCAATGAAACCATTTCTAGTCCTTTGTTTCCTGCCATTATTTTTCTTAAAGTGAGTCATACTTACTATCTCTTGTAAACATAGAACCGAGATTCACAAACTCTTTCACTTGCTCAAAACATTTGTTTATGCCTAATACTTCGCATTTTAACATCTATTTGTCTCTTTTATTTTTCCCTAAATATGTAACTATATAAAAATGATTACACTGAATATTATAGTAAAAGCCACAACAATTCGAAAGATGTGAGCACAGCCATATGGTTGTCTTCGTACACTAATGAATGGATCTATTCTAGCTGGAAATATCAGAGTGGGAGAAGACGTGTACGATAGACCTGCGCCCGTACATGAACCCGTCGCCATACACACTCCCACACCGCGCCTCGCTGCCGCGTCTCTTTAGGCTGTTCCGCGCTCTCGGCCTGCGGCACCTGCCCATTGTGAACGACGTCAATGAGGTATAATAAATAAATCTCTTTATTGCACAAATTGACAAGGCACAAAATGAAACACAGAACAGAAAAGTTGTTTTATATTTAATAGGTTGTTGGAATGGTGACTCGCAAAGACATTGCCAGATATCGAGTATGGAGGCACCGTGGTCACATGGGAATGGAAGAATTGCTGCTTTCAGGTGAAATTTAACATGTACCAATTAATGATGACATAATTACTAATTCAATATAATGTTTAAATTTGTTGACCTTTTTTAACTACTATTATTTAAATAAATGACATTGACAATGTGTTTTATAATCAAAAAGACTTCAATAGATATTCTAATGACTTAGTTGATTATTTATTTTGTGATAACTGCTATACTTTATGTTGTTACCTTAATGTTTATTTAAGTAAAACATTTGTAACACTACCATCACAGTAATTGCATAGTGGTAGATGCATCATGACTTAGGAATAATTTTGGCTTGACTGGAGTATACTTAGGACGACTATGTGCTCCATAATTAGAAAAGATATGTGAGTTTAAGTATATTAATTTATATGAACTCAGTAAATGGTGTGATAATCTATAAAATATTATTGTGTAAATGAAAGCATATGAAGTTGCTACATTAAATATAAGTTACCTATTAAATTTATTGTACACTTTTGAAAAATATTTGCCTCTACGGCTGTGTCCAATACTACTAGTCCAATTTCTTAGACTAATAAAAATAAATAATACCAAATTACTTATTACAGCAATGTGATAATTATTTCAAATAAGATCTGATATAAACTCTGGTGGATATGGTGAATTTTAATTACTCATAAATAAAATATATACATATATTGTAAATTCTTACTCATAAATAAAATCATATTCACATATTTTCAATTATTCCTATAATGACATGATAATGTTTGTCTGACAGAAATATTCCAAATATTAAATTCTTTTCCACAAACATACAATAGAATCAACCACTATATTCTGAACTACTAACTGGAAAAGGAGACTGTGATTTGAATATTTTTCTATAAAACTACCATTGTTACGAAATGTTTGCCACCGAATGTATATACCTAGTTATTATTAATTATGTAATTAAACTATGTTATTTTTTTATTTACATAATTTAAAAGGTAATCAAGTTTTGACACGTTATGTATTATATATACACATATATTATTATGAATAGTAATTAAAGATGTTATATCGGCTAAACAATGTTTTATTGCATTTTTTACAGACCACATCCATTTTACTTATAATTTTCTATTTAGTTGTTCACGAACAATTCCCACCCGATATTCGCCCATAAATTTATGAACAAAACTACTGGCAGTATAATCAATATCAATAAAATGTAATTCACTACTTCATCCATTACAATTCGAACATATTCACAGTGTATAAAGTATATTATTTATTTTGTGCTTGGAAGGAAGCGTTTCCCTGTTGGATTTCACAACACAGATTAGTATACTATTTTCACAAGATCATCCAATTGTCATCCACTAACTATAATAATCAACAAATATCAATGTCATTTTGAATTTGACATTAGTTTTTTTTTGAGATACTGTACTGTCCTGGATTCTAGTCCTTTAGGCCATTTTTGACATTAGATAATTAGAGACATTTATTATATGGCATGGCTACTAATACCTTTGAGCTCTTTAATAGTGTGCGAGCATAGACTTGTCGATCGACATAAGCATCCATTTTTGCCAGTCTAAATATCTGACAATTTACAGATTTTTTATTGAGTATGTCGATCTTTGCTGTCAAATTTTGTTTTTCGAAAGTTTAATATTCGCACTGCTACTTTCTGCGCCAAGGATAAGACACTTCTTCTTTCTCCTGCCCTGTTCCAATTCTATTTGGGGTCGGCGCAACATGTCATCTGCTTCCATTCTCTCCTATCGCTCGCTAATTCTCTACACACTCCTTTCCTCAACATATCATCATTTACACAATCCATCCACCTTTTCTTCGGCCTTCCTCTCCCCACACTATCAAACTGATATCATCAGCACTGGGAAAGGAACATGGGAAGGTTTGTAATCGCGATAATAGTGATGTGTTGGTGGAAATAGGAAAACGGCATGTACAGACTAACGAGATATTTGAGTAATAAAGTTTATCAAGAGATAAAAATTAAGATAACAACAAGACCTTTTTTATGGAATCGACACGTTGTCTATAGACACGTTATATTTAAAATCTAAAAGCGTAAAGTTAGAGCATAGTGTTGTATTTTTTTTTCTTTCTTATTAATGAATCTAAATTATTTTGTCAACACTGAAGATCCACAGTCGCGAGACTCTGACTATTCTCGTCATACCTGACCGACTTATCGTCACCATTTGTGACAAGTAAGCTCCATTTTACTTATTCGTTGTGTTACAAACATTCAGCAAATAATAATACTGATAAATACTTAAGTAAATTATTAAAGATGTCTGGATTGTTATATTGAGGACTTAATTTATTTATTTTCTTCAATATTTATTGCACAATATAAATAAACTGCAAAAGACATTACTTAATGCAATACGGTATTATAGCGTACATATAACAGGCCTAATCTAACCTGTAGTATAGTATTAAGCTATTGGAAATTCGTCATAGAACTACTTTGTTAAACTGAGGTAGACTTCATTTACATATTCATTTGTGTACTTTTTTCATTCATTTGTGAATTTTTCTTATATTATTGCAAGTAACAGTACCCTAGTAGCAATTACCGTTGGGGTGTCGATGCCAACTGTTGGGATTGTTGTTGGGAGGTTGTGGTTGGTGATTGTGGTACTGCCAACAAAACCCCAACATTGTCCGCGTAAAGTTTACGTTGTATTGCCACTGTTGCCCCAACATTAGGCCAACTATACCAAACCAACGTCATATTTCTTACAAATTAGTAACAACTGCCAACGATGGTCAGCCAACAGTTTTTGAGTTGTATTTTACAACGATCTTATAACGTTGGGCTAACTACCTGTATTGTAAGTTAACCAACGAGGAATCAGTACCATTGCAATAACGTTGGCCTGGCCAAAGTAAAACCAACGTAATATTCCCTACAAATTAGTATCAACGGGCCAACAATGGTCAGCCAACAGTTTTTGGGTCGTATTTTACAATAATTTTATAACGTTGGGCCTAATACCAGTATTGTAAGTTAATTAACGAGGAATTAGTGCCATTGAAATAACGTTGGCCTGGTTGATGTAAAAACAACGTAATATTTCAAAATAAGTCATAACCGGCCAACGAAAATAATATTTGCCTCTTTCTGGCATAATTGAATAAGAAAGAGATGAATATTAGTTGCAGGACTGCCGCTCTATCCATGCTTTAGTACTTCATCTAAGCTTTTTATTCAAGTTTTCAACCAAAATGGATGACCGACCGATTGTTAGGCAGTGCTGCCGACGCCAGAGATGTGAGAACGAGAGAGATTTAAGGCTACTCGGGATGACGTTTGGGCGAATAAATAAATAAATATATACGGACAAATCACACAGATTGAGTTAGCCCCAAAGTAAGTTCGAGACTTGTGCTAATGGGATACTAACTCAACGATACTATATTTTATAATATATAGATAAACATCCAAGACCCAGGTCAATCAGAAAAAGATCATTTTCTATCATGACCTGACCGGCCATCGAAACCGTAACCTACCGAATAGCGGTCCGGCATGGTGACCATTACGCCAAAAGTGCAGATGCTTATATCTGTCTCCGATTAGGCTATATAAAATGGAAAAAAAATCGCTGATTAGGCTAGCTGAATCAAAATGAGCATTCGAAATTGTGGCCTAAATCTATCTATAGACAGATAGATACGAGTAATAATTAAAATAGTAAATTAGTAGATAAGAAGGAAGTGGTGGACCAAAAAGTTCTCTACCAAGTCACTAGATGGCGTAAGTTGCACCTACTTTACATCGCGATTGTGCTTATTATCTAGGAACAGTATACATATGGCGAAAATGCCCGAAATTATTACAATCCATATTGGCAGAGGACACGTAGACCGCGACATGTCCTGAGCGACCCACCAACCAATTAACGCAGGACCTTAGACCTGCAAGCGGCGGCGTCTGAGCCGTCGCCTCTTTTGTCTCCCCTTATTCGGCAGCCTTCTGCTCAGCCACGAGTAGGTTCCCAGCCAATACAGGCCGGTCCCACTTTGGAGAACCGCGCCTCTTCTAGCGCTTATGCCCTCCCCATGGGGCAGCGCTAACCGGTACCTCTCCTGAGGTGCGGCTCCCGTCAATATAAGCCAGTAGGCCACTAGGACCAAAGGCTTAAGCTGAGTTTAATTGGTCGGTAGGTCTGTTGGGTCGAGCCGCCTCGATTCACCAGGAGTCCGACATAATCAACGCTTGCCTGTTGCGTTGGTATCCATGATGGATTCTCAGCCCCTCTCCTGAGGAAAAAAAAAAACGAAATTGTTAAGACCTTACTTCATAGGATCATTTCTATAGTAAGCTCTTCGCTCGACTTTCACACCGTGTGAGGAAACCACAACCTTGTTGATGAGGGCGTGGCGCGGCACCCTGAGCGTGAAAAGGGCAATGGTATAGGCCTCTGTAGCCTTCCCAACAAAAAAACCACCGTAGATTAACGGTAGTAAGAATTTTGAAGGGCCTCTGTAGGTACGCCTCTGCAATACGAGTGAAACCATTGTAGGCCCAGAGTTGTTGGGCCTTCATAAAATGTGCAACGTTGGCTCTATTATCGGGCCCACAACTTTTAGGGGTGACAAACCATACCGTTAGCCAACTTAAAAAGTGGTCGGAGGCTCAACAAAAAAGCCACCGTAGGTTAACAGTTGTATTTTCGAAGGGCCTCTGTAGATACGCCTCTGCAAAACAAGTGAGGCCAACGCAGGCCTAGGGTTGTTGGGCCTTTGTGAAATGGCCTACGTTGGCTCTACTATCAGACCTACAACTTTTAGGGGTGACAAACCACACCGTTGGCCAACTCAAAAGTGGACGGAGGCCCAACTATTAGCCAATTTAAATTGCTACTAGGGTAGTGAAAGGGGGTTGGAACCCGATATGAATGAAATGAGCATAGCGCTTTTTATATTTCGTAAATCGTTCCACTTTTTTAGTACGCAATGTTAATTTTTTGGAACATCTCCATTCTGATGTCAGACTTTTAATAATGGCTGTAAGGTTGCTTTTTTACCTCTAACTGTTTGTTGCTTATGGACTTCCAAAATAACTTAATATTATTCTAGAAGTCGTTAGATAGCCTAATGTCAAATTCCTCTTTGATCTTTCGTTGCCTTTTGCATTGGCCGATTGACTTTTGTAAAAATCCAATCTAAGCAAGATTCCTTCTTAACAAACATATGTTGGTTGCTTTACCTCATTTCATTGATTTGCACACATTACAATCATTAATAACAACATTCACTACGCCCTTTTAAAACTCTCCCATGTATCTTCTGCATTGTCCTTGTCCTCACATATTATAATCAGTTACACATAATACACAGTTAAAAATAATACATAATCAATTACAATGTCTTAGGACATTGTAATTGATTATATATTATTTTTAACTTATTTTGTCCATTGCTCGTTATCGGGAAAGTTTTGAGAATATCTTGTTCACTAACAATGACCTTTACATCTGAAGTGCCTATTACCGATACGTCGCCAGCAAACAATATCGAATCTACGATATCAGAGAGATCCTTAAAGTAGACATAAAAGAGTAAATAATTGTTCGAAGATTAGTTTTACTCACATCTAGCTAGGATATTGTTAGGTCCTCTTTTCCTGATCGTATAGAGGTTGCGATTCAGGAGACGTATTTATGAATCATTAGACGTGAATTTGGAATTCGAATACGAATACAAATCGTGCGCAAAATTATTTTCTACTGCTTACAATTTTATAATTTTTTAATCACTCGAATTCAGTGTTGTCATTAAAAACAAATCCTAAATTAAATTCCGTTTCACGCAGAATAACTTAAGTTCAGAAATAGTGAATTCGGTAATTAGTATACGAATCTCACGATTTCGAATGCGAATTGGTTTTCTATTGTTTCAAAAATTCGTCTCCTGGCCGTCACCGCAACCTTTATATACTGTGTTTGTACATGAAGCATAGAATCATTTATCATGTCTTTCCTCTCGAAATAAAATAATAGATTGTGGTTCCATCTTTCATATACTTTAATAAGGTATACTTTAGATTATAGATCTTAAAGTATACATCAACAAGCCATACAGCGCGCTTATCGCCTAGTTATACCTACTGAGCCAGAAAATATCAGAAAAGTAGGTGAAAATATTTTGATAAAATAAGTAAACTATTAATTAAACACTATTTGTATATGATAATAAATGTTATTATTTTACAAAATTTTAATATTCACTGATCACATGATCGAAATGCGTTTCCTACAACAATAAGTACACAAATATGCCTTTAGGACAGAGTTTAAAATTACAGAATGTCGATTACACAATTTTATCAATTAATTAATTTAAAGATAAATAGTCATAAAATTAGTTATCAGCCACCACCATAAACATTTTAAGCAAAATCAGTACACTACAACATAGGGCACGATATTGAATTAAGAAAAAATAGTTCAATTATAATATATTTTAGAATGAAATAAATTTATTTCCCTAGCAATAGTGTAACAATGCCTAATTAATTAAAAATAACAATAAAAATAAAATCTAAAATAATTTGTTCTGTTAATGTCAATTACTAATTACAAGTCATATGTTCGGAATAAACATCTGATAGCTTCATGAGGATCCTTAAAATACCTAGGTTTTTCGGCCGTTACGATGCCGTAGTCAGGTTCTAGAGAAGGGTAGACGATACTTCTGTTGACGTTAGTCAGGTTCAGTGACTGGTTGCTAGTATGTGATATAAATTTATCCACCCGAGGCGTCAGAGATTTATTTCTTGAAGCATTTATTGCCATTCTCTTCATTCTATCTACATGTTCTTTAATAACACAGAGAAGTTTATGATTTTCAGGCAAATGTAAAAACTCTTTCAAATCCTGAAAATGAAATATCGATATAAAGGCTATACAGTGTGATTTAAGATGCATTACTAAAATATGTACTTCAGGTACGACTCCCAATTAAAAAAAATGCTAAATTGTGCACAAGCTCCAGGTTTTTTGTTTTTAGTATAGGACTGGAACTTGTAGTCAAATTATGACGGTGAACTTGCGTAATGGCACATATTGGCGAAATTTTGTGAAATACCTTTTAAATGTAGTCAGTAAAAAAATCAGATTTAGCGTGTTGATGCGAAATCTGCTTACACTTTTCAGTGAAGTCTGGTACAAGAGTAATGTTAATTATATTATTGTTAACTATTTCCATCGTATGATGCTTGTTTAAATAAATTGGGGTTTACTTATGACAGAAAATAAGATTTATTCTCATTCAATGTGTAATATCTTCATATCTACTTAGTCTAGCTATAAATACTGTTACAGTAAGCAAAATATTTACATTTCAAATCATTATCTGTTATTCTTGATGATTTCTCATTTTTGCGCCAATCGGTTGACAAATATTTTTTAGTTATTAAAATGGATTGGGATGATAAAGTGGGAATATGGTGCCCAATACAATTTTTAAAGCTTTTCATCCACTTGGTGTTAGATTAATGTTTATGTACTATTGATAGATATAGTGAAACCTCATCTGTTTGTGACAAAAAAGAACTGGCAGCACTGTTCTACGAAACAGGCGATTAAAGCAGTAGTAAGAGAAAAAAATCGGAGAAATCCTGTCAGTTCGCAAAAGATTTTATCTTGCGAGGTGAAAATAACTATGTGGCGTATTTTGAAATATCACTTAGGAACTTGTAGTCCTAAGTTCATAGAATGCTTGCAAATAACCACCAACATAATCACTGGATTATGTTATAAGAAACAGTTTTATAAAATATGACTGGCTCTAAGCGCCATGATAATTGTTATTCTCTAAAGCAATAAATAAGATGAAGAATTTTGCTAAGTAAAGAGTGCATGTTTTTATTGATATCTGGCCTCAACATTTAAAAATCTATTCCAACAGAGATTGTTTCGATTAAACTTATAATATATTTTAAAGTTTTTACATTAGCGTATTAACTAAAGACATTAATAAGCAATAAAAAAAATCCCTTGCAACATATTTAAGGCGACTAATTATATCTAGTTTATAATTCAAAAACATATATGTACCTGTTTTATGTTATTGTATTTTGAGAAGAGCCAAATGTATGTACATAAAATGCAAAACAAGTGTGTTTCAGTAGTACTAAATCTGAGCATGAACTTCAATATAGGTGGTATACGTTCTCTCTGAAAAAAAAATATTAAGATAAAAAATGATTACAAAATACATTATTTACTTAAAGTAGGTATATGGCTGCTAATATATACGAATACTATATTTTTGTACAAAAAGTGGTAAACAACGATAATGACATTACAGCTCATATCCATACCACCGGAGGGCACTACCATTAATATAACTATGTAAGGGCGATTATAGACCTCAATCAACCACACTGGCCCAGAGTGGATTGATTGACTTCACATACACACGTTTCACGATAGAGAGTTAGATAAACCTACGGACAACAGTACATCAGCTATCTACATGTATATCTGTCAAATTTCTTTAATCAATTTTAAACTTAATACCGAATGAGTCGAGTTAAATTAAATTGGGAAAATAATTATATATTGTGGTATGAAATGAATTACATCATATGAAAATCGAAAAAACACATTGGTACATGAGAGGATAGTTCTCTCGATTAGAAGAACCAGTGGCGAAACCACATCACTTCGGACCATATGTTCCGATTACATTAACACAATGAATTAGTTTGTCACAAAATTGGTCTCTAGTAGTACAAGTTGTTGTTCAAGAACATATACAAATAGGACACAGTAGTATCAGTCTCTGTGCTTCATCCTTCAATCTATGTGAAATTTTACGAAACAGAACTCTATTAGTATTCCGTTTCATTATAATTTTTTCCCAAATAGTTAGCCCGTTTTTGTTTGGTTCGAGGGTTAAAAATTTTAGTGAAACTCAAATAAAAAACACATTTTATTACAAAATTTCCACAGGCTTGGTCACACAAGTGAAACACTGACGTTATTATGATTATGTAGGTGCATGCATTACTATGCCACACATAGTCCCGATTAACATTGATTCGCGATAAATATGATTTAGAGGATCGTTATCAATTTTTTAACGACGCCACTGTGCCACAATAACGAAAACTAGACCTCGAGAAGGTTCTCGTAATTCGAAACTAAAAAGCACCACAATTCAAGATGTTGACTACGTTCGACGAGTGAAAAAGGGGTGGAACCCAAACTTGCGGCTTTAAATAAACTTAAAATTAAACAAATGTTATGACATATAAACTAATTTTGTTATATCATTGTGTTCTGTATTTATGTAGACATGTACAAATTGATGTCGGTTAATAGAGAACTTGTTGTGCGACTGTTAGATAGTCTCCATACATTGTGGATATATAATATATCGAAACAATTTCGATATTCTTGCTGGGGACCATGTTATATAACAAAATTTTACATGTGTGATATTTATTACCAGAATAAATAAATAAATATTCCTTATACTTAGCCTAGCCCAAAACCAAGCTCTGAAGGCTTGTGTTATGGGATGTATGATAATAAATAGACATAAATATATAAATATATTTGATAGAAATATATATTACAACTATGACTAAGGTACAAATGCTCGTAATAATGATTAAAATTGAAACATTGTGAATTTTATTTTTAGTTAATAAATAATTTACATTAATATTTAATTATTAATCAAACAAAATTTTTCTTAACACTGCCCAAGTTGGTAAAATTGTAAAAAATTGTACCTCTGACGGCACTCAATTAAATGAGTTTTCAATTTAATCATTGAAATTCACCTTATCATTGTCAAAAGACCACGCAAATTAGCTCTTGTTAGTGAATAAAGCTGTTTTTTAGCCAATTGTTTAGGGAGCTAACAATAATTTTTTTACAGAGTATATGATTTTTCTAGTAAATTGTTTTGAATCAATAAGTTTCATTTTTGTAGTATGAAACCAGTCTTACCGCATAAATTTTCTGTCCTGTAATTCTGTAACGACTCAGATTTACTAAAACAGAAGCTGCAGATTTCAAAAGTTCTATACTGGAAATTGATCTATTAGTGACTTGCATATAGATGCAAACACGGCGTACAATCGACGCTGCATTGCTATTGTACATCATTGGGAATACTTCAGTAAGAAGCTCTGAAAAAAAAAAACAACTTTATTATACCTTATACATTTAAAATAGTTAAATCAAGCTTCGCTCTCTAACTCACTCAGTAATTCAGTGATTAATGCAAATGATTAAAGCTTCGCGATTAATCAACAGATTACGTCATGATTCTTCAGTGATTAAAAATCGCCATAATTGTATATATCATTCCTGAGAAGGTGATTTAAACCACTTAACAACACCATGTTCCATAATCAAGAATAGTCCGTTCATCAAGACACAGCACCGGGTAATAAAGCTCAATCCACCCAAGGTTGACTTCATCCCCTTCCATTCATAACTTGTCGACCATTTTGGAGAGTACGGCATGGTCTAAATGATAATTTGGTCCTAAAGCAATTCATAAGATTGGCAGAGAAGCACTTTCTCATGGAATGAGTGTGTGCTTCTATTGATAGCTGGCGTCAAGATTTAAATTAATTGCAATGCAATAAATTTCGAATTAGCTGGTTATATATTTTTATGATTTTATATTAATAAAATAAATGGATAATTCTTTGCGTATATTTGGGGCGAGTTCCAAATACGGTAACTATCATCACTGTCATGCGATAAAATTCCGATAAGGGATGACAGCTGTCACGTAAGATGTCATGATGTCATTAACTGCATCTCTAATACCTAAGTCAGTAGACTACAGCAGACACCATCGTCACCGTAAATATAAATGTCAAAATATACATCTGGGGGCATGGCAGTGCCCCCGCCAAGTCGAGCGCGAAGCAAACACTGCCGTACCATCCTTTACTGGAATCATTTCGCCGCATTTTGGCCCCTATTTGAGCACCTCTGGATAAGACCAGAACGCAGAAATTTTCGTCATCCAGTAAGCTATAATCACATACTTAAAATCCAAAATTTCAAGTCTACAGGTCATTTAGTTCCGAAGTTAAGCGAAAGCAAAGTTTCGCATTTATGACACTCACTCATGATTATCAAAATAGAACAAGTACTTCCCATAACCTCAGAGAGCTGAAATTTGGTACAGAGTTAGGGATTTATGGCCACAAAAAGGGTAAACTATGAAATCCCACCAAAAACATTTTGTTAATGCAATCGGAACATATGGTCAAAGCGGCAAAGTCACACAACATTAACTATAATAATAACGAAATCGCAATAAGGAACCTTAAACTTGGCACAACTTTGTTATATTTCATTACTTTTTAGAGATAAACTAGCAGAATGTTTTTGGTGGGATGTTACTGTCAAAAAACTATCAAAATAACTTTCAATCACAAATTATTCAACTATTTACACTTGTTCAATTTCAATATTGAGTTTTCGACAGTTGAAGAGCGATCACACTAATTATCAGTTCAAATTTATATTGCGATGACAGTCATAAATAATATCACAATAATTGAATCGGGCCGTCTGGGAACAGTATCGTCACTATTGTCGTCAATCGGTTACTGATTTTGTCTGCATCGAGCATGTCTGCTGTGCGTTTCGTATGTGCTGGATAAGGTGTGTGTAAGAAAGTGTATTTACAAGGTCAGTTTATTCAAATTTGTCTTTGTCGTCACTATTGTCGTCAATCAGTTACAGAGTTTGTCTGCATCGAGCAAGTCTGTTGTGTGTTTGGTATGTGCTGGATAAGGTGTGTGTAAAAAAGTGTATTTACAAGGTCAGTTTATTCAAATTTGTCTTTGTCGTCACTATTGTCGTCAATCAGTTAGAGTTTGTCTGCATCGAGCAAGTCTGTTGTGTGTTTGGTATGTGCTGGATAAGGTGTGTGTAAGAAAGTGTATTTACAAGGTCAGTTTATTCAAATTTGTCTTTGTCGTCACTATTGTCGTCAATCAGTTAGAGTTTGTCTGCATCGAGCAAGTCTGTTGTGTGTTTGGTATGTGCTGGATAAGGTGTGTGTAAAAAAGTGTATTTACAAGGTCAGTTTATTCAAATTTGTCTTTGTCGTCACTATTGTCGTCAATCAGTTAGAGTTTGTCTGCATCGAGCAAGTCTGTTGTGTTTTGGTATGTGCTGGATAAGGTGTGTGTAAGAAAGTGTATTTACAAGGTCAGTTTATTCAATTTGTCTTTGTCGTCACTATTGTCGTCAATCAGTTAGAGTTTGTCTGCATCGAGCAAGTCTGTTGTGTGTTTGGTATGTGCTGGATAAGGTGTGTGTAAAAAAGTGTATTTACAAGGTCAGTTTATTCAAATTTGTCTTTGTCGTCACTATTGTCGTCAATCAGTTAGAGTTTGTCTGCATCGAGCAAGTCTGTTGTGTGTTTGGTATGTGCTGGATAAGGTGTGTGTAAGAAAGTGTATTTACAAGGTCAGTTTATTCAAATTTGTCTTTGTCGTCACTATTGTCGTCAATCAGTTAGAGTTTGTCTGCATCGAGCAAGTCTGTTGTGTGTTTGGTATGTGCTGGATAAGGTGTGTGTAAAAAAGTGTATTTACAAGGTCAGTTTATTCAAATTTGTCTTTGTCGTCACTATTGTCGTCAATCAGTTAGAGTTTGTCTGCATCGAGCAAGTCTGTTGTGTGTTTGGTATGTGCTGGATAAGGTGTGTGTAAAAAAGTGTATTTACAAGGTCAGTTTATTCAAATTTGTCTTTGTCGTCACTATTGTCGTCAATCAGTTAGAGTTTGTCTGCATCGAGCAAGTCTGTTGTGTGTTTGGTATGTGCTGGATAAGGTGTGTGTAAGAAAGTGTATTTACAAGGTCAGTTTATTCAAATTTGTCTTTGTCGTCACTATTGTCGTCAATCAGTTAGAGTTTGTCTGCATCGAGCAAGTCTGTTGTGTGTTTGGTATGTGCTGGATAAGGTGTGTGTAAAAAAGTGTATTTACAAGGTCAGTTTATTCAAATTTGTCTTTGTCGTCACTATTGTCGTCAATCAGTTAGAGTTTGTCTGCATCGAGCAAGTCTGTTGTGTGTTTGGTATGTGCTGGATAAGGTGTGTGTAAGAAAGTGTATTTACAAGGTCAGTTTATTCAAAGGGTATAGCGAGGTAAGGAGGACGAAATGGCCCCCATGGCCCATGACGGAATTATCATTTGTACTGGTATTGGCACTCTAAAAGAATACGAAATGTAAGGTCGTTGACCCCTGACCTTGACCTGTCTTTGAGATATTCGAGAAAGTTCGTATGCGCGCCGATTATTTTCAAAAATTTTTTTTCGAAAAACTATAAAAGCTAGAAGGATGGGACCAATTGCGTATAATGAGGGATACTTTGAAAAATATTCTGTATTTTTTTCAGAGTTCTCGTGAAATGACAACTGTGCAAAATAATTAAACAAAATATTAATATTTTTTTTAGTACTGTTCTATTATGTCTACCGCGCCAAAAAAAATATATAATACTCTTTGATTTGTACACTTACACCACACAAAAGACGATCAAAATCAAAGAGGCGCTTCTTGAGTAATATCTAAAAAAACTTGTTCGATCGTGTACGGTGGCGCCCGCCCGGCCGCTTCGCGTGGTCTAGGAAACGTGTTTATTCATGTTTAATAGATTATTATTATAAGTGTATTCGTGTCATTACAAATACGATTACGCTGCACACATATAATAATAATAATAATAAAAATAAATATTTGTTACACTTACACCAATTAGCCTAGCCCAAACTAAGCTCTGTAAGGCTTGTGCTATGGGAGCTAGGGTAACGGATAGACATACATATATTACACATATATAAATATTTTTTATTGAAATATATATCAACAACCATGACTAAGGTACAAATGCTCGCATTCATCACACAAACATCTGCCCCCACCGTGGTTCGAACCCGGGACCTCAGAGATGGCGACACCTTGAAACCGGTGTACTATCCACTCGAGTATGGAGGAGCGATTGGATTCTGATACAGGTTTAAATGAGACAATTGTTCAATACTTTAAAGAGCGACTGGCGTTACCAAATTCTTTAAGTGAAGAGGTAGAAAAGCAGCACTGGAATCGAAGAAAAACGGCTTTGCAACAACTGGTGTCATCAGAAATTTTAGATTTTCCAAGACTAAACGAAGAACAATTAAGAATATTATTTACAGGTTCCCTATCAGCTCTCATTAGCTGTTTCATACCTCGCTGAAATAATGGACGTCATGAGTAATCTCTATATTATATAACGTCAAACAAACCCGAACTATCATCAAGTTAAATGTTCGTTTCAGACATGTAAATAGTAAACATTACAATTGTTCATTGATTATGTTCCTAATATGAACAGTGTCGAAGGAATCCGAGGATATTGTTGTGATTGTCCGAATGGAAACAGGACAGTTGATGCTGCGCTCATGTCGTAAGTGTAATATATTATTTAGCTCATGCGAGATATCTATCTCGCATTTTACGTCCTGCTGAAATTCTGTCGAAAATATTTTCAAATGATGCAGTCAATGTTGTAATAAATGAAAATAGTGATGATGATGATTAAAATTATGTTTAACATAAAATTATAATAATTAATCCAAAAACGACCTCTTTAATTAGTTCCTACCAGCCGTACGCACAATAAGTAAATTCATAATTACTCAAGAAGCGCCTCTTTGATTTTGATCAGCTTTGTGTGGGTATATATATAAATTAAAGAGTATTATATAATTTTTGGCGCGGTAGACATAATAGAACAGTACTAAAAAAATATAATTTTGTTTAATTAATTTTGCACAGTTGTCATTTCACGAGAACTCTGAAAAAAATACAGAATATTTTTTCAAAGTATCCCTCATTATACGCAATTGGTCCCATCCTTCTAGCTTTTTATAGTTTTTCGAAAAAAATTTTTGAAAATAATCGGCGCGCATACGAACTTTCTCGAATATCTCAAAGACAGGTCAAGGTCAGGGTCAACGACCTTACATTTCGTATTCTTTAGAGTGCCAATACCAGTACAAATGATAATTCCGTCATGGGCCATGGGGCCATTTCGTCCTCCTTACCTCGCTATACCCTTTGTCTTTGTCGTCACTATTGTCGTCAATCAGTTAGAGTTTGTCTGCATCGAGCAAGTCTGTTGTGTGTTTGGTATGTGCTGGATAAGGTGTGTGTAAAAAAGTGTATTTACAAGGTCAGTTTATTCAAATTTGTCTTTGTCGTCACTATTGTCGTCAATCAGTTAGAGTTTGTCTGCATCGAGCAAGTCTGTTGTGTGTTTGGTATGTGCTGGATAAGGTGTGTGTAAGAAAGTGTATTTACAAGGTCAGTTTATTCAAATTTGTCTTTGTCGTCACTATTGTCGTCAATCAGTTAGAGTTTGTCTGCATCGAGCAAGTCTGTTGTGTGTTTGGTATGTGCTGGATAAGGTGTGTGTAAAAAAGTGTATTTACAAGGTCAGTTTATTCAAATTTGTCTTTGTCGTCACTATTGTCGTCAATCAGTTAGAGTTTGTCTGCATCGAGCAAGTCTGTTGTGTGTTTGGTATGTGCTGGATAAGGTGTGTGTAAGAAAGTGTATTTACAAGGTCAGTTTATTCAAATTTGTCTTTGTCGTCACTATTGTCGTCAATCAGTTACAGAGATTGTCTGCATCGAGCAAGTCTGTTGTGTGTTTGGTATGTGCTGGATAAGGTGTGTGTAAGAAAGTGTATTTACAAGGTCAGTTTATTCAAATTTGTCTTTGTCGTCACTATTGTCGTCAATCAGTTAGAGTTTGTCTGCATCGAGCAAGTCTGTTGTGTGTTTGGTATGTGCTGGATAAGGTGTGTGTAAAAAAGTGTATTTACAAGGTCAGTTTATTCAAATTTGTCTTTGTCGTCACTATTGTCGTCAATCAGTTAGAGTTTGTCTGCATCGAGCAAGTCTGTTGTGTGTTTGGTATGTGCTGGATAAGGTGTGTGTAAGAAAGTGTATTTACAAGGTCAGTTTATTCAAATTTGTCTTTGTCGTCACTATTGTCGTCAATCAGTTAGAGTTTGTCTGCATCGAGCAAGTCTGTTGTGTGTTTGGTATGTGCTGGATAAGGTGTGTGTAAAAAAGTGTATTTACAAGGTCAGTTTATTCAAATTTGTCTTTGTCGTCACTATTGTCGTCAATCAGTTAGAGTTTGTCTGCATCGAGCAAGTCTGTTGTGTGTTTGGTATGTGCTGGATAAGGTGTGTGTAAGAAAGTGTATTTACAAGGTCAGTTTATTCAAATTTGTCTTTGTCGTCACTATTGTCGTCAATCAGTTAGAGATTGTCTGCATCGAGCAAGTCTGTTGTGTGTTTGGTATGTGCTGGATAAGGTGTGTGTAAGAAAGTGTATTTACAAGGTCAGTTTATTCAAATTTGTCTTTGTCGTCACTATTGTCGTCAATCAGTTAGAGTTTGTCTGCATCGAGCAAGTCTGTTGTGTGTTTGGTATGTGCTGGATAAGGTGTGTGTAAGAAAGTGTATTTACAAGGTCAGTTTATTCAAATTTGTCTTTGTCGTCACTATTGTCGTCAATCAGTACAGAGATTGTCTGCATCGAGCAAGTCTGTTGTGTGTTTGGTATGTGCTGGATAAGGTGTGTGTAAGAAAGTGTATTTACAAGGTCAGTTTATTCAAATTTGTCTTTGTCGTCACTATTGTCGTCAATCAGTTAGAGTTTGTCTGCATCGAGCAAGTCTGTTGTGTGTTTGGTATGTGCTGGATAAGGTGTGTGTAAAAAAGTGTATTTACAAGGTCAGTTTATTCAAATTTGTCTTTGTCGTCACTATTGTCGTCAATCAGTTACAGAGTTGTCTGCATCGAGCAAGTCTGTTGTGTGTTTGGTATGTGCTGGATAAGGTGTGTGTAAGAAAGTGTATTTACAAGGTCAGTTTATTCAAATTTGTCTTTGTCGTCACTATTGTCGTCAATCAGTTACAGAGATTGTCTGCATCGAGCAAGTCTGTTGTGTGTTTGGTATGTGCTGGATAAGGTGTGTGTAAGAAAGTGTATTTACAAGGTCAGTTTATTCAAATTTGTCTTTGTCGTCACTATTGTCGTCAATCAGTTAGAGTTTGTCTGCATCGAGCAAGTCTGTTGTGTGTTTGGTATGTGCTGGATAAGGTGTGTGTAAGAAAGTGTATTTACAAGGTCAGTTTATTCAAATTTGTCTTTGTCGTCACTATTGTCGTCAATCAGTTAGAGTTTGTCTGCATCGAGCAAGTCTGTTGTGTGTTTGGTATGTGCTGGATAAGGTGTGTGTAAGAAAGTGTATTTACAAGGTCAGTTTATTCAAATTTGTCTTTGTCGTCACTATTGTCGTCAATCAGTTAGAGTTTGTCTGCATCGAGCAAGTCTGTTGTGTGTTTGGTATGTGCTGGATAAGGTGTGTGTAAAAAAGTGTATTTACAAGGTCAGTTTATTCAAATTTGTCTTTGTCGTCACTATTGTCGTCAATCAGTTAGAGTTTGTCTGCATCGAGCAAGTCTGTTGTGTGTTTGGTATGTGCTGGATAAGGTGTGTGTAAGAAAGTGTATTTACAAGGTCAGTTTATTCAAATTTGTCTTTGTCGTCACTATTGTCGTCAATCAGTTACAGAGATTGTCTGCATCGAGCAAGTCTGTTGTGTGTTTGGTATGTGCTGGATAAGGTGTGTGTAAGAAAGTGTATTTACAAGGTCAGTTTATTCAAATTTGTCTTTGTCGTCACTATTGTCGTCAATCAGTTAGAGTTTGTCTGCATCGAGCAAGTCTGTTGTGTGTTTGGTATGTGCTGGATAAGGTGTGTGTAAAAAAGTGTATTTACAAGGTCAGTTTATTCAAATTTGTCTTTGTCGTCACTATTGTCGTCAATCAGTTACAGAGACTGTCTGCATCGAGCAAGTCTGTTGTGTGTTTGGTATGTGCTGGATAAGGTGTGTGTAAAAAAGTGTATTTACAAGGTCAGTTTATTCAAATTTGTCTTTGTCGTCACTATTGTCGTCAATCAGTTACAGAGTTTGTCTGCATCGAGCAAGTCTGTTGTGTGTTTGGTATGTGCTGGATAAGGTGTGTGTAAGAAAGTGTATTTACAAGGTCAGTTTATTCAAATTTGTCTTTGTCGTCACTATTGTCGTCAATCAGTTAGTTTGTCTGCATCGAGCAAGTCTGTTGTGTGTTTGGTATGTGCTGGATAAGGTGTGTGTAAGAAAGTGTATTTACAAGGTCAGTTTATTCAAATTTGTCTTTGTCGTCACTATTGTCGTCAATCAGTTAGAGTTTGTCTGCATCGAGCAAGTCTGTTGTGTGTTTGGTATGTGCTGGATAAGGTGTGTGTAAGAAAGTGTATTTACAAGGTCAGTTTATTCAAATTTGTCTTTGTCGTCACTATTGTCGTCAATCAGTTAGAGTTTGTCTGCATCGAGCAAGTCTGTTGTGTGTTTGGTATGTGCTGGATAAGGTGTGTGTAAAAAAGTGTATTTACAAGGTCAGTTTATTCAAATTTGTCTTTGTCGTCACTATTGTCGTCAATGAGTTACAGAGATTGTCTGCATCGAGCAAGTCTGTTGTGTGTTTGGTATGTGCTGGATAAGGTGTGTGTAAGAAAGTGTATTTACAAAGTCAGTTTATTCAAATCTTCATTTTATATATTTACTTATTTAATCTAAACTATATTCGAAATTGTATAAATAATTATAGTCAGTATTATTATTTACAGAAACATATTTTTTTTTTATTTACAGAATATCTACCATTGCTTTAGATTTTAAAATATTTTCATGAGCACCTAAACTGGCTGCTGATATTTTCTATGGTAATATTATATTTATAATCTGATATTTGCATCGTGCATCCCACATTGTCAGTTTCATCTTCATGTGAATTTTAAATAAATGTCGGGATTACCAACCTTTTTTGGTGATTTGGTTAGGAAAAAAATTTGGTACATATATGAAAATCGAATATTGCCTTATAATAATATAAGGTCCATATATCCTACTACTATTATAAAGGCGAAAGTTTGTAAGTATGGATGTATGGATGTTTGTTACTCTTTCACGTAAAAACTACTGAATGGATTTGAATGAAACTTTACCACAATATAGCTTATACATCAGAATAACACATAGGCTACAATTTTTGAGGTTTCTAATGTGAGGTTTAAAATGCGTAAACAACATTTACAAGTAGCTTCAAAGGCAGCGCGTGCCTAGACAAGCGAGAGAGATAGACAGTAACGCCATCTCTTAGTTTATAGGAGCATACTGCAGTAGCTACCTATAGGCCTATGATTAGGGCTCTGCAGTGCTTAGTTACCGTATTTCTTACTTATTACTAGACTAGACGGGACGAACTTGAAGTCCACGCGAACGAAGTCGCGGGCAAAAGCTAGTTTTATATATTGCGCACATTTCTGCATAGCAGTCTGCTGCATTAATTTAAAAATTTTCTTGCTAGAGACGAGTTCCTACAGCAGAATTAGTTTTTACCGTTTCACTATAAAGAATAGGAACTTTTTTATTTGGTGCACATGTATAGCAAATACCGCTCTATTATCTAACTAAACATCTAATTAAACCGAACCGAACCGTACACGACGCGATATTTTTTACAAGGGAAAAAAAATCCTTTGAAATATTCATATAGCTTTCGTAAGATATACTTACCAAGAGATCTAAAAGCTCTTATTACAGTTTCAATATCTGACTCATTATACAGAACATGCATAACTTCCTTGTTACGCTCGTTTAATGTGCTTTGAGTGGATAATAAAGCCCCATCCCGCCATCTTCGACGAAGCTCTGTTACTCTAATATTGTTGCTAATAGATTTACGAACTTGGTGACCTCGATACAGAGCCTAAAATATAAATGGGATTATTTATTTTGTTTAATACAGTGGACCCCCGGTAGTCCGACAATCATTTTGCAGGGCAGTGTCGAACTATCGAATTTGTCGGATTATAGAGTACTGCCTAAGACCCCTTATAGTCCGATATTTTTTACAAAAGAGTACCTTGTAATCCGACAAATTATAGATCCAATGATAAGATTCTTTATATATATATATATATATAATATATATATATATTATATATATATATATATATATATGTACATACGCTGAAGTACAAATCATACTTCATGATGTATCTCACATTTAGTAAATTTAACAACACAATAGAGCTTACATTTTATTATAAAATTAAAGTCATTAATGCTCTAAGTTCTATACTTACAAAAAATATGCAATAACTTCACATTAGGAAATAATTGTGTACAAACAAATGTAAAACCTACTAAAATAATCAAAAACTATCTATTATGCTTCTTAAATTGATAATCAATCAATTTAAGAAGCATAAAATATTCATCAATTATTATTTTTTTAACATTGTTAAAACGCGAGATTAAAGCTTTATTGTCAAATGTAGTCAAATTCAAAATAAGCAATCAGAATCAAAACAATACCCTACGCGTCGAGCGCAGTAGGTAGTGATGGTGCGTACAAGTTGTAACTTGTTCAATCATGCATTAGCAAATATGTACGAGTATGTATTCAATAATAAATAATAGACCATGTCGGATTACACGGGGTGCCAGATTGCTGGGGGTCCACTGTATATTGTTTTCTGTATTAAACTTGAGATAAAATTGGCAGGTCCATGTAATTTGATGTATTATTTAACATAGTATTTTAGTTTGTTGTAAATGAAACTGACGACAAACTTCGATTGTGTGTATGGGGAGACATATAGTTGAAATTTGAGTTGTTTTCTTTATGTATCCAGTGTCATCCGAACCAGCCTTCTTCATTTATGGCTTAATTATTTCTAATGATATTATGATAAATTAAGTACATACTTGTGAACTTACTTGGATTTTGGAAGCGGCCCAGTGCCATCGCTGTTCTTTTTTTATCTGTATCAAGCTCTGCTTTTTTAGCAACGCTTGTTTTCTTACAAGATACCCACGAGCTGTTGCCTGTAACTTTATAATCATTTTTTTTCTATATGACAATTCAAATTGTAAAAACCTTGTAAGTAATTTTCCTTTCCATAATTTCTGAATTTTAATTACACAATTCCGAAATTGTGTATAATGTAACTGGCATAGATAACGTCGTACATTTTTTTGTATACACACGGCTGCTGCTTCCCTCCTAGTCGTAGTTAGCTGCCGTTTTTGCTTGAACCTGTATACTGCTTGAATTATCAGAGCAGCCCTTTTGATTCGCAAGAACTTAGACCTTGCTAAGTAACGTCTGATGCATGCTTGTAATTTTATTATCGAAGTAATTTTTATGTATTGTTCCCTCTGCCACTTCCTTAATCTATAAGCTCGTTGTATTGTAATCGCAGCTTGTTTCATCTTAAGGTATTCTGAACGTCCTTTAAACTTGCGGTATGCTGATTGAATCGTAATAGCACACATTTTTTTTTTTAGATATATACTTCGATATATATCTCGTAGCAAGACAGCTTTGTACCATATTTGTATTTTTGCAGCAGCTTTATATCTCCTATATTTTCTGAATGCTTTCTGTATGACAACAACAGCGCATCTCAATCTATTGTAATCTGATCGTGCCTTAAACATACGGACAGCAGATTGTATCCTAACCGTAGATGATTTTACAATTAGATACCGGCGCCGGCAATTATCTCGAATCTTAATTGATTTGTACCATATTTGTATTTTTTCTGCAGCTTTGTATCTTCTATATTTTCTGAATGCTTTCTGTATTACAACAACAGCGCATCTCAATCTATTGTAATCTGATCGTGCCTTAAACATACGGACTACAGATTGTATCCTAACTGTAGATGATTTTACAGTTAAATACCGGCGCCGGCAATTATCTCGAAGCTTAATTGATTTGTACCATATTTGTATTTTTTCTGCGGCTTTATATCTCCTATATTTTCTGAATGCTTTCTGTATGACTACAACAGCGCGTCTCAATCTATTGTAATCTGATCGTGCCTTAAACATTCGGACTATAGATTGTATCCTAACCGTAGATGATTTTACAATTAGATATTGGCGCCGGCAATTATCTCGAAGCTTAATTGATTTGTACCATATTTGTATTGTTGCCGCGGCTTTATTCACGTGCCGTTCACGAGCAAATTTTCTATACGCTCGCTGTATTGTAATAGCAGCATGTCTTAATCTATGGTAGTTCAAGCGTATTTTATACATGCGGAATGTCGATTGTATCATTAAAGTACTTGTTCTTATCTTTTGGAATTTGCGCTGGTGAATATTTCGTAATATGATTGACCTGTACCATATTTGAATGACTGTTGCAGACCTCTCCAGGTGTCGCCTATGAACAAATTGTCTGTACACTCGCTGTAGTATTACAGTGGCATGTCTTAATTTAAGATACTCCGAGCGTGCTTTATACATACGGAACATTGACTGTATTGTAATGGTACATGTTCTCATTTTTAAAAACTCCCGCCGATGTAGATTTCTTTGTTTGATCGACTTATACCATAATTGTATTTTAGTTGCAAACTTATTTATACGCACGTTATAAGAAAATTTTCTATATGCTCGTTGTATTGTGATAGCAGAACATCTCAACTTACGATATTCTGATCGTGTTTTAATCATACGGAACATTGCTTGTATTGTAATAACGCATGCTTTAAGCTGAACAAAGTTGCATCGATGTACATTTCGTAGCTTTATTGATTTATACCATTCTTGTATTTTAGTTACAGCTTTAATCCTCCGTAATTCGTGGGCTAGTTTTTTAGCTCTATATTTACGTTGAATGTTTATGACTATTTCTTTTAAATATAAGAATTTATTTCGCTTGCATCTACTTTCTTTAACATTTCTGTAAAATCTTTGAATTGTTATAGCAGCAGATTTTATCCGTTTATATTCTGCAAATTGTATTTGTTTAAGATTCTGAGCTCTATACCATCGTTGAATAGTGATACATGCTTTACGAATAGTCAAATATATTGTTCTCTCCTGACTCATTAAACAGTTTGCTCTATATCTACGCTGAATAGTTATAGTTGCATTTCTTAGCTTCAAGTATGCATTTCGATCCATTCTCATTCTTAATATAGCTTGGTATCGCTTTTGAACTATTATACAGCATGCTTTTAATTTTATATACTTATGTCGCTGTAATCTTGTTTCAACTGTAGCTTTGTACCATGTTTGGATAGTAACTGCAGCTTTCCTTATTTTATAATAGCTTTTAAATTCTCTAACCATTCTAAAAGATTTTTGGATAATAATAACAGCTCTCTTCTTTTCTTCCAAATTTTTTACTTCAGCTTTCATTAATATTTTACCTCTATATCTACGTTGTATTATTATTGTATATCTTCTTAAAAGTAAAAATTTTCTCCTTATTAAATACGTACGGATGAAATTTTGCACTAAAACGATTTTCTTTAGCATAATATTATAACGTATCCTACACAGCCAACGTCTTATGCAGCTTTGAATTATTGTTGCGGACTTCGCTCTCAATTCTTCTCTTTCTTTTTGTAATCTACGCAGAATTGATTTCGCCTCTTTTATTAGTTTCATTGACTTATACCATTGCTCAACTTTAATAACACTGTTTTTCATTCTATGATATCGCCTTTTATATAACCACATGCGCCAGTATTTTTGCATCACGATTGTAGCATTTGTGAGTTGACGTTTTTGCCAGTCAACCAAACGTCTGTGCTGAATAAGACGCCACCATCTTTGCACTATTGTAGCGTTATGATGCAAATTTTCTAATAATTTTTGTTCCTCCTTTCGCTTCTCAGCTATCACTTGATATTTCTTTTTCCACCATAACTGGATAATATTAGCTGCTTTTTCAAATAATGGTGCCCGAAACACGTGTATTAATTGCCATAAAAGCGATAATGTTTTCTCTCTATGGCCATCAGCTATGTCATTGGCTGAAATATCTCCAACTATTGTAAAATTTGCTTCTTTTAGTGCACTTAGTGCTACTTGCACATTATGTATCTTTTGTAAGCGTGATATTGCAGGAGTGCGCAATTTATGGAGTAACCCATTTTTCATTAGAATGATTTCCATAACTTTAGTAAGTCGAACGCCATCTCTTAAGTCACTTGCAATATTATGAACAGCATATTTATATTCGTCCAAATATGACTGTTTGTGACTTACATTATACCCTAGTGGCCGTAAATGTTTAGTGATGTCGCCAATCCCTGCGATTAGCTCCCTTGTAAATCGTAAAATCACTTCTCTACTATCTTTACAAATAGCATTTCTACAAAACAGACATGGATCGTGTGATATAAGCTTTCTTTGCTTAGCTTGATCTAAAAAGTAGACGAGCATAAAGAATTTTTTCAATGTAAATTTTTTTATTGCATCCATATAAGCTGGTAACAACATATTCGGTATATTATTAGAATTTTTATTTTTTAATAACGGATTTCTAAACATTCTTTGAATTATAAATGTTGTTAATCCTTCTACGTCACTATTCGATTTTAATGGCAATATTGTCCCGTATATTGCTTCTAGACCAATACGAAGCCAAAGGGGATTATAGGATAGGAGAATTTCCATAATTACTTTTTGTAGTCCAATGTCTAAATGAAGATTTCTGTCAGAACGAATCGCAATGAGTTTTCTCTGAATTTGAGCATTCAATTTTATAAAGACCAAAGTAATTTCAGGAGATTTAAACAAAGTCCTAGCTGCTTTGCGTAAACTTTCTAGTCTGCGACTATTGTGGTAAACACTACACACTTGTTCTTTGGTGGGAGCAAGAGGAACTTCTCTATTGCGATTTTCTAGCCATACTTTGCCAACATCAATCTTCTGTTCAACACTACTATCAAGATCTGAGGGAGGAGTCAAAATACAATTAAGCCACCTTTTGAATTCTGTCTCAAATTTAACGACTGCTTCTTCGTCGTAAAAATACGTTGTGGAGAGGAAAGGATCAAGGGTAGAAGATTGAGAATACACATTTCCTATGTGATACACCAGTGATGAATTCTTTTTAATGCTTTCATTAGCTTCGAAAGTCTTATTCGTTAATTTACTATTTGATGATATATTACTTTTGCGCGCCTTAGGCTTTTGTGGTTTATTAGACATCAATACAGGTACCTTCCAAAGTTCAGGTTCAGCTCGGAAGGCTTTCTTGGACCATGTTAGTCTTTTATTATATGAAATTGAGAGTCTTTCTTGATCATCTGTATCGATAGTACGGTCGATTGTAAATGTAGCCATTTGTTTGTCTGTTTTATCGAGAAGTCGAGTTTTAGAAAATTGTGAACTTTCTTCAGGGATTGATTGTAAGGGTGGTGGTGGTGGCGTAGGAGATTTTACATCAAACTTTATATCACTTGGATTATACGATTCTAAGTTGAATAACGAGTTACTATAATGTAGATCCCTTACTTGATTTTCTTTGAACAATGCCTGTCTACACATTCTAGGTTGTTCTCTCATGAAAAAATGTGGTGGCTTTTGTTCACCAGTGTACTGGAAATTCACTAGATGCTTAGGAGATTCTTTAGTAAAAGTATCAGAACCAAATTTATGGTTTGCGTCATCATCAGTTAAGTCTCGAGTCTCGTTATAAAATTTTAGGGACCCTTTTTTATCAGTGGAATATCTTTGTGGAAAGAATGACTGGTCACTGATACGAGACAGTTCAGTATTTATAGAAAAATTAGGGTTGTTAAATTCTGTAGGTGATGACGTATTTGGTATTTTGCTATTTTGCATTACAGGTGTTTCTACATTAGCCTTATGAGTATAATTATTTGAGAACCAACTATGCAGAGGTTGTGCTGGTGCTATGCCAATAATGGAATGAGTTTCATTTTCTTTATTTGAGCTTTTCATATTGAAATTGTCTTCACTATCTCTTTCAGACTGATTAATACAAGTTATCACTTTAGGCCCCTTATTTAACTGCTCATGTCGGGTAACATTATCTTTTAAAGGAGTAAACTTGAGATTATCAAACAATTCAGACCCTGATATATACAATTGTTCACTTGGTTTAGAATCACTAACTGTAAAAGGTTCATTGACAAAAGATTCATTATAGCACCGTTCTGAGAACTTGTCGGATTTCATTTGTCTAAGGTTTGAAAATATTTCAGATGTATCAAAATTAAGGTCTACGCTAGTTAGAGAATCAAATGGGCAATTGTTATATTGTGTATCTAGGGTAGTATCAAATGCGATTATATTGTTACTATTTGACGGTTGAAGAATACGATGTTCAGAAGATTTTAAAATATTAACAGTCTTCTTTATTTTTGTGTTGTTGTAAATTAATTCTGCCTTTTTTTTATAAATAGCAACTGGAGATTTTTTATGTGCTTTTTTTTTCATTTTACCAGGCGATATTTTAAATCCCTTGTACTGGTTGACTTTATTTATTTGTGTTGCTTGTCCTTTTAAAGGCTGAAAATAAAATAATAAAAATTTGAATTGTATATAAGTTATAAAAGGAATAATTTTACAACAAAGCAAAGTTTTATTTATGATTTTGTATTTTATTGAAATTCTAAATATATATATAAAGAAATTAAAGTATACATACATGAAGACTCAACATTTCCTTGAATTGATTACAATCAATCTGAGGAAATGTTGAGGATGTTTGTGTAAACTGAAACTCATCACCTAACTCGTAAGATTATAATTTATTTATGTGCTAACTTTTGCCTAAATAAATGCACACATACACAGTTACGCACACACATTACATTGAAAGTGCTGTATTCTATTTTGTATTTTTGTTAGTTTTAAGTAGGTTTACTTGTTGCTTGTTGAGTTCCCCAGTCCCTTACTAAGAATAAGATGGATGGAAGTTGGGGTGATTTAGCGGGTATGCTCTATGGGAGAGTTCTACATACACCTGACGACTTTTAAGTGAATTTAAAAGTGTGGGTGAAGTATACTGTGTCTAAGTTGCACAAGGAGAAATGTACACCTTAACCAGTTAAATGCACAGGAACTATAGTCATTATAGATCAAAACGTTTATGGACTTTTCATTGCATTTCAATTTTCTTGGTAATGAATGTGAGAACTGGTATATGGAAAAAAGGATGTAAAGCTGAGGCTGCACACTATACAGTTGTGGAGGTTCTTGAGATTTAAAAAGCCATTATTATTATTATTTTGGCTTAACAAAGTAAAAAGTTAAGAATGTATATTAAATATTTGCAGATAGGCCGAATGAATAAGGCGTCTACACTGTTTTGAAGAGACAGGTTCGAGAAAGATCAATATTTGATATTTTTTTCTATATATATATATATATATATATATATATTCTAATTTATTTATTCTAAATTCAATACATACCAAACCAGTTTTGAGGATCAAAATAACATCATAGCGGCGGTTTTCGCTCAAAAACTGAATAGTATCTCTAAGTGCTGTAGGTTGTCTTGGAGTCCATATCAAGGTAAGGCAATAACATGTTTCTGGCTCTAAAAGCAAACTTTCCTCTGGCATGTCAACTATGAGCCCTGCAGGTAAGGGTTGATTCAATGTTATCTGAAACAATGCATGCTATGAGACCCAAAACCAAAAATATATCTGTTTTATTTATTTAAACTTCATCCACAATGGAGTACAATGGCGGACTTAATGGCTTAGGCATTTTCTACCAGTCAACCTTCAGGTGATGCAGAGATATAAAAAGGTTGATGTACAAGACATTAAAAACAGATGTTAATATATACTAGTGATGTGTCGGATATCCGTATCCATATCCGCGGATATCCGAGGCAGAAGATCCGTATCCATGTCCGCATCCGTTAATTTTTGGCGGATCTTTTACGGATTTATTTACCTTATTAATTTTAAATTTATAGATAATATATTTTTTTAAGACCAAGGGCATGGCGCACTGCCGAGATTTTAACGGTCCACAATTATTTAAAATAGATCTGGTTTAGTAGCTAACAATTTTAAGTAATTGGTGTCGCTAGTGCGCCTTAGTCTTCGCCTTAAATAGGCCAATAAAAAACTATTAAATTCAATACAGATATTTTTTTATTTCTTAAAATCAAATATTTGGCTCCTTTTATGTTGCAATCTTTGCCGTAGTTATCATATTTATCATTAGTTATTATACCAATAATATATAACTGCAAGGTGCTAAAAAAACTAGCTTTTTAATAAGTACGATAATATAAAAAAATTGAGATCTCTTTTTATTTAAAAAACTAAACTTAGATCTTCGTAATATTTTAAATTCAAATTGAATGATTTTCTAAGCAACTAAACTAGTACTGCGTGACACATACAGTATTAATTCTTAACAATTTAAAAGTAAGGGTAATTTTTAAGAAAATAACAACCGAAACAACCTATATACGATTTACCGAACTGAAATCAATTAGAACACGGAATGGTTAATTATCTATAGGACACCAATCGCACGTCCGTTGCGCACGAACCCGTAGCAAAAAGTGACGGTCGAGGCGAGCTGTCGTCTGGCGGGGCTTGCGATTGCGCCACCGGTTGTGACGTCACTGAGTAGAGGGGCCGGGCAATGGAGAATTCTCTAAAATAATGTTATATTAAGATCAAAATGACAATACCAAACACAAGCATTATCTATGCTGCCCAGTGTCACATTAAACTGTAACAAAGCAAAACCTGCCGCGCAATTCAAGTCGAACTATGTTTCAACTCAAGATCGCGCGCACGGACACGGATTGTGTAAGAAAGTTAAGATCCGTATCCGTATCTGCGGATCTTGACACCAAATGTCCGTATTCAGATCCGTATCTGCGGATCTTGACACCAATTGTGTCCGACGAATTTGACGATCCGGCACATCACTAATGTATACAGGAAAAACTTATATATAAAATTTATGAAAAAGATCGTAATACATAAATAAAACATATATAATACACTTGTATTTTATTTGAAAAATGCTATCCTTCTTTTGCAACTAAAACAGTGTTATAAAGCATTTATTAATAATAGGATTATTATTTACTTAAAGGGCACAATAACACTAAGGAATGCAAAGTATCTGACCGCTTGCGGGTTCGGTGCATGCGGCACACTTAATTGTAACTTGGAGTGTTTGAGCGTCTATTTCTGTGCTTTGTCTTTACTACCACCATATTTATTAGACTAAGGCTTGTATTTTTGAATTTGTACCTGTTCTGCCTGATTACCACGGCAATGACAACGGACAATGATCTGTAATTCGCTTAAAATATAGTCAAACTTTGGATTTGGATAGTGTGGTAAGCACATTCTTTCTTTATTTCATGATGAAGAAGAAAATCACACTGATTTTAGGTTTATCCATGTAACGCTTACATTGACTTTCTTTCTGCAAGTACATAAAATTAAACTATCTATTCCGAGCACTATTAATCAATTTAAACAGTATTTGGACATGTGTCCAAATACTGTCAGCTTTTAAAGTTATTGAATTTCCTTAAATTAAAAATGAATTGAAAACAGTTGTTGAGCAGTCTGTCAAGTTTGTTAAGAAGAAGATATACTATTTATGGACTTCAGATATTATCTTACTTTGTCCTATAAGTTTTATTTCCCTTCTGAGAATCAAATTATGCAGCATAAACAGAACATAAAAAGCTGTATCTTTTCATTGTGTCTACTTAAAAATTTGGTTTTTTCAATGCTGTAAGAAATCAATTGCGTTGATGTTTGTGCGGCATTTGTTTTGGTTGTCATGTTGTAATTATAAATTTTAACTTCTGTAAGATATATTTGAACTGAAATGAGTGATTTAAGATTAATTTGAAGAAAATACCAATTTTTGGGAAAACCTTATGTTTGACATTATTTTAAAGGATATCTGTTAATGTATTTTGAGTGATGATAAAATAAGTATATATTTCTAATAAAACTTATAATTATAGCATAATCAGCAAAATTAAAATTTTCAAAATCACATTTGTTCTTATTTTCTAACATTTTACAGAGATATTAAAACTATACTTATTTTCCTATATTCTAGTACTTACCATTCTCCAATTTTAGTTGATAAGAATAGAGGTCTTAGAGCACTGAGTTATGTATGATGGTGATATTGATTAAGATTGCTTGGCATTGAGTCTACTCAACCACCAGAATAGATTATCATTATTATAAGCCTGTCGCCTCAAATTCAGGTGACTTGATTTTAGATCTAATATATTAACTTACATTTTAGTTCTTTTTAAATTACAATCTGAAGTATCAATAAATTGAAAAATTATCAATACACAATATGGTCAGATTATAGCACATGCATACAATAAGATTATGATATAACAAAAGCTTTTTTTGGCGGAATACTGCGCAGCTGTAGTTGTAGGCGCTTTGTAGGGGTGATGTATAATCATGAATACTTCATTACCTGTTGAAGTTTTTTAGAAGGGTTAAACACTTCAATAGTCCTTTCACTAGAACTTCCAATGGCAACATTTTCAAAGACTACTTGAGCAGGTCTAGAAAATGGTGCCAGAACAAGACGCGGGCAATCCTCTTTAGGCGACTGTTTTGGAACGTTTAACACACGTCGGGATCGTCTAATATGTTCGGGTGTGTTCTCGATCTTAAATATGAAATCATAGTTTAAAATAATAAAAGTTTTAAACAATAGACATTTTTCGAAGTAACATACTCACCTCAAAATACATGTTATCTCAAATTATTTATATAATTGTATGTATTTAAATAACATTAACACACCACTAGTCACTACTATGCGCAACATTTATTGTATTTTTGTCATAATCGTTAACTAATAAACACGTATTGTACATCAGACACTCAGTAAATGGTAGGTAACTATTTAATATTGTATAAATTGAATTCAAATTTAATTTAAAACGAAGAAACCGTCAATTTTTTTTTTATTTATTTAAAGCATTGGCCATAGGCCATCAGCTTAATCATGAAACAAGGAAGAAGAAACCGTCAGCTAAACCCACAGACTAGAGAGATTACATTTGGATTACATTCACAGATTAGGTAAGTCACAAGTATATTGCTTTAGAGCATTAAACCTGCTCTAAGGTATATTGACATGAATCCAATTCAATCGAACTCGCGAATTTCCTCGGCGAAGTACTCAAAAAACTCAACTTCGCGATGAATTCATTCGCTCTAAGGTGCCGATAGCCTTGTAATTTACGACATCATGGCAAATATAATTGGGGTCCCAAATAATGGTCTCTGCTTGCAGAGTTTCCAGCAACAATTAAATTGCTCCTAAATTGACGTCACTAAGTTTCGATTAATTTAAATGATTATTTAGTATCCTGAAACGCATCTTAAATGTCATAAATGTCACAATAAAAATAAATAGGAGCTACAGAGATCACGCCAATTTTAAATGAAATAATTAGTCGATTTCACTATGGTTCTCAGCACTGGTTTATCAATCGGATCATTCGGGGGGCCCGGGGTCGATCTTACCGTGCACCAATGTGTTGTTCGAGTTTCATATGTACATCTGACGCTCTTACGGTGAAGGAAAACATACACCTGCATCTGAGGCAACCTGTGTACAAATGCGAAGACATTCAAAGGTATACATATGTAGTCAACCAATCCGCACTGCCAGTGTGGTTAATTATTATTTTTTTTTCCTCAGGGGAGGAGGCTGAGAAACCTCATGGATACCACCGCAACGGCAAGTATAGATGCGGTGATTATGTCAGACTTCTGGTGAATCGCTTAACTCTTTGATTTTAAATTATGGGCTTATAGAAAGTAACATCGGTATTAGTCCCATTGTATGTTAGAAGCGTTAATTGTTTCCTATTTATCTATTAAATTGATTAAATTATTTTTTAATTGTGTTAACTTGTTCGTACAAACTTTCATTTTATGGACTGCACGGATTAACCATCTATATGCCATATGTATTTAAAAAATAACATTACTTGTCGATGATTCCAAATTTACAGTCATCTGTCAGTTCGTTTCTGTCAAGTGTCACCTTGTGAGTGAGAAATTTTTGTTCGTCTATTTTCTTACGTATGTATTGAATTGATAAAATACTGAGAACATACAATTTTAACGTTGCTTTGTAATTTTAATATAGACTGCATATATTTTTCAGGACTGTATCGTATTAATATCTGGTAATCATGGTCGATACCCAATCTAATGACAACACTACTTGTGTAGTATGTTTCAAGAACGTTTTGTATTTCTCTATCGGAGAATGTGATCATCCTGTTTGTTTTGAATGTTCCACAAGGATGAGGGTTCTTTGCCTTCAAAACGAGTGTCCTATCTGTCGCCAGGACTTGTCTAGGGTAAATTATTCTTATTGTTTTACCAAAACAAACTTACTGGGTTTACTAAAAGGTAGACCCCGAAACATTGTTGCCAGGTTCAGTTTTCTCCTTTGAATATATTATTCCCAAAACAAACTTACTGGGCTTACAAAAAAGTAGACCCCGAAACATTGTTTGCCGGGTTCACTTTTCTCTGAATATATTATTATTATTTTCTATTAATTAAAATATTGCTATACTATAACTATTCCAATATTTAGCAAGTAGTTAAGTTTCGTTAATAATTTATTTATTATTGCTGTTATAATTATCATGATTGAATATTGGAGTGTAAATATGATAAAAATAATATAAACATGATTTTTTATTATTTGTATGCTATATTATAATATGTATTGCTATATTACTATATTGCTATATTATTATATTTGTACTAATATGACATTTCAGGTAGTCTTTACGGACATAATACAACCCTATAAAGAGCTGCGTAATAAAGCTTTCACTGATCGTCTTTTTGAGAGGCAGTACAAGATTGGTTTCTGTAGTCAGGAGATAAAAGATGCTTATGAACAATTGCTGGAGAATCGCTGTAAAATTTGTGATAATATACCACCATTTAGAACTTACAGCATGCTCAGTGATCACATGAGAAAAGTTCATGAAAGATATTTCTGTGATCTTTGTGTTAAACATTTGAAGGTAAATACAGCATTCAGTTTTTATCTAATATTTCTCCAATGTTTTTCTCCAATTTATATTTTTTTCTACTAGTTAAATATTATTAATTTACTCAAGTTTTATGTTTATATTTATGACTTCTGGTAATCAAACTTATACAACATAAGATAAATTATTGACAAATGAATACACAGTTAAAATTCCCTGTCAGATCCATTACTATTGACATAGTATTTGACAGGGAATTTTTCTGGGTATTAAAATTAGATTGTAAAATTATTTTAATTAAATAACTGTTTATTTTTAATTTAAAAACAAAATTACATTAAAGTACAGGGGTTTGTAGATAAAGGAACTACAAAATGTCTACAGAGTGCTGATGATATGATCGATGTGTATGATGCTGTGTGTAGAGTGCTAATATTAAATAATGAGACTTATATTTAGAGATGTGAAAGTAACTCTGTTATAATTAAACCTAATTTGATGAAGTTTGATATTGACGTAGATTTAAAATACAGGATAATTTTTAGATTAGTTGAAATATTTCATTCAAAGAATGATAATGTTATGGTATATATTATCTATGATATAAATAAATACTTTATGAGACAAAGTTATACTTAGATTGAAAAAAAATATTTGAAAAATAACCATTATTCATGTGATTTATGTACTGCCAAATAAGTAATAGATACAATTAGGAAGGCAATGGTAGTGACTCGAATTTTACATTTTCTAAACCTAAACTTAAAATTAAAGTACTAATTAGAATTAAGTTTTAAAAAAATTGTATTCTGTAAGTGCCAACTAACTAAATTGAGAACACAGATGACAGCAGTAAACAAACACCTCTAGTTTTTTTAATATATTTAATTAGGAAATTTTTTTTAGTGTTTATTTTGACATATTCGAATACATTTTAAATTTTGTCATACTTAAATTACTTAAACTAGATTAGATTTGTTACAATTTAACTGTATTGTTCTTCATTGTATTGTGAGTACAATTTTGAAGATTGAATACCTATTTGTTCTGTGGTGTTTCCTCGTTGTACACTTCTTACAATATTTAAGCAGGTTGGCATAATACTCACTATAAACACATCTCTAACTCAGATGAATTATAAATTTATAATTCCAGAATTCCAAAATAAAGTTAACAAGATTATATCTAATTTAAGTTAGTATTAGATTAAATCACCAGAATTGGGGCGAGTGACAAAGTAGGTAAAAATATGTAATAATGATCCGACCTAAGACAAATTTAATGTAAATAATGTACCTAGTAATTTTAATTTGAACTTATCTAACTTGTATGCTTAACAAATTATCCATAACAGTAATAATTTTCATAATTATACATACCTGTTAAGTATATAAGGAAAAATAGTATTCCTGTGATATAGATACAAATCAATTCTAATTATTTATATTAGATTTTTCAGTTATATCTATTAACATTTTATTTTAGATATTTACAAATGAAAGAAAATGCTATACTCGGCAAGAGCTAGGTCATCATCGACGGAAAGGAGACTTGGATGATACTTCGCATAGGTAAGTTACTATAGAATATTATGAACCTTAGTAGGTTCAAAATATTCTTCATATCAAATATTTTTAACAGCTTAACATACAGTCTTCCTTTATTGCACAAGTTTAATATTCGATTCCCTGGCCAATATCATCACAACAAAATAACTTCTTCGAACTACAAATCTGTTTATGGCGCAAACTCTCCAGTTTTTAAAATGTACATAAAATATGCATCATCTAATAAGCTGAGTTGTGTGGTTTTGGACCTTTTGCTAAAGTAAGTGGTATTTATTTGTTTTAATTACATATATAGGTATCTTAGTTTATTTTAGACTCTGGTATTAGTTCATGTTGTTTTATAAGTATTAGTTTTTTGCAGTTTATATGTGTATCATGTTATAGTATAAACAATGTAAGCAAATGTTGATAAATCTTTATAAATATATAAATAATCTACTGACATATAATGACTAGTAATAAAGATAATTATGTATATGATTTTGTGTGTTTACGTAGCAGTAGTTGGCCAGTTGTACCATATTTAATCTAAGGTTGAGGTTCAGTGCCGCACTTCAGGAGGGCAAACTTTTCAAGGAGTGGCCACTTCTTGAATTCTCCTGTATTTATTTAATTGTAAATAAAATACTTGGCGAAGTGCAGCTGTTGAATATATCTCTGCCTAAACTTTCGGAATGCTTCTTCCACCTTATAGCAATTGAGAATAGAGCAATTGTTGCATGCTACAGCTACACTATTCATACCATTTTTATACTGCAAACGCGAGAGCTGACCACCACGAGAATTTGTTTTAGTTCACTCATGTTATTAACTCTGTACTTATGTTATAAATTTCCTATGACTAAGCGATTATCCATTAGTTATAATTATTAAAAAGATTATAAAACATACTCCAGTAATTAGATAACTGTTAGTTCAGTATCTTCAGTAACAACCAAAAATTGTGTATGTAATACATTTTGTATAAAATTCATAAAATCTTTATTTACTCTTATAGGGCTAAAATAAAGTCCTTCAAAAATAAATTAATATTAGGTACATTGAAGTCAATAAACAAACAATGGAAACGGTGATAAAATATTTCTATTATTAGGCTGGAAGTCAAATATTAAATAATATAAATTGGTAAATGTTGAAGACATATATGTATGTATGTATGTAAATGTTGAAGATAAAAAAGTTTGTAGATCTATTGATGCACCTTGAAAATTAAGAACCATCTAGAAAATAGACATTTTGTTCATATACTATATACATTTTAATACCACAATGCATCATTTTGATGATCTTAAGCCACAATGACTGAAAGAAACATGGCGGATAAACGAAAAATAACTACCAAGTAAATATAATAAAATGTTCAAGGCATTGAGAACAGTTATTTTAACGTACATGTTCTATGGATGAAGGTGCACCATGAAAATTTATTTTTTGTTTTACTTTTACAGTATAGTACTTCTACTGTAAAATTTTCTCTTTGGAAATAAATAATTACACTATTCAGTAAGATGATGTAATGCATTTGCTAAATATGTTTCAAATTCCTGTTAATGTTAAGTTATCTTCTAGTTTGGATGTCACCCTCCTTTAGTCTAGTGTGGATAGGCACAGTGAATCATTTAAATTTTGCTATGTTGATGTTGCTACAATTGTGAAAACACTCTGTTTATTTAATAAGAAAAAACTGAATGTCTAGGGTATATACAGAATGTTACACGGTCGGCGTAATAATTTTTCATAGCCTGTATTAATCGTAATATCTTAATCGATAAAATGTCGGAGTGCGTTATATCAATCTTCTTCAATATCTCACTAATCGTTTGCAATATGTAGTTGTTTCTCTTGTGATTTTTAATTGAATATAATGGTAAAAAATGTAATGGTAGGTTTGAACACGGTATTTATGTGAGATGTACATAATTTGCTTGCAGATGTTTTCCTTTCTGTTTCTTTATATACTGTTGTCAGTTGAAGATTGCTGATACAACTTTACCTTGAGATTAGTTTGCGCGAGACGATAACTATTGAGGGTGGTCAGACTTGATAGGTGATTTCTTTAGATGAGTAAAGTTACCACGCAATTCGGCCATAACAGCGTCAACCTAACTCAAGCGTGCTCAGACGCTTAAGTTCAGGCAGCTGATTATGATACAATCTACATAGCTGAAGTTTTTTTTTATAATTTTTATTGTTTATTATCTTCATAGAGGCCACCCACTATGTGAGTTTTGTGAGGAACGTTTCATGGACGCCGATGAACTATACCGGCACCTGAGGAAGGAGCATTTGTACTGTCACCTGTGCGACGCGGACGGGCGTAACTTGTACTATGCGTCGCATTCAGCGCTTGCTCAGCACTTCCGCACGGATCACTACTTGTGCGAGGAAGGCGGCTGCGCCGGAGAGCATCTCACTGCTGTGTTCAGAAGTGATATCGACCTAAAAGGTACCTGTGTTTATTAATTACTTTATTTACCATATTATTTTATTTAAAATTGTAATTAACAATAATAAAAGTTGCAATATATCACTGGATTCGCCATACAGGTACACATATCTGTTGTTACATTTGTTTTAAAATAACGTATTTTATCAGTTTATGCGAGAGATTTTTGAAATTATTTGAATGAAATTATCAATGTTTGTCCAGACCTATTTCGTATTGTGTAGCCTTGTCTCCTCTTGCCCATAGCTGTAATTTTATCTAATTACCTTAAAGGGAAATATCAAGATCGCAACAATTAAATAATACGATAATTTATAAAATCTATCGCTGTCTCGCTGTGCTGGAACTCTTCCTTAGAGTGCCTTAAAGACAACAGTAGTTTGAACAGAAAATACATATGAATAGAAGCCAAAATCAACGTTTCGTAGTCCTCTGTTTATTTCTATAAAACTAAACCGATTTAAATAGTTCTTAAGACTAAATTCTTCAACAAGAAAAACCTTAGCTGTGTTTACGAAATTTAATTTACTGAGAATTAATTTTTGAATATTTATATATATTTTTAACAAAATTATACAATGTTTAGGAAAATAAAGTATTGCTCTAGTATGAGATGCTCTTTCCAGAGAGAAAGCAGAGGACTATGTTTGAATGAAAAATATGCCGCGTTGTTTACTCTTAAGACACCTTCAGTGACATACTGCGAGTAGTGTTAGATATAGAAAAGAGAGTTTTTTCTTATAGATAAAACGTCAGTAACATTTGTTGGCAGCGCACAAAATGACAGTGCACAATCGGGGCATGCCGAGGGGGGCAGCACGTCAAGCGAGAACCTTGGAATTACAATTCAACATTACACCGCATCCCTTAGTGCAGAGAGCGCCCAGGTTCATATATTGTTATCCTTTGACACAATTGTAATGCCAATGAATAATTTTAAATTGTTCATTCCAAATCGTTTTGAGATAGCCTATTGTAACAAATAGTTCTAACTAGTAATGGTCGTTATTTCAAAAACAGATAATATAATGAATTATTTTCCCGTAACGAATAACACATTATTTGACAACGGCTTATACTGTTATCCTGCTGTTGCTGTTGACAAAAGAATCGCCTAGTCGCATTGTTGTTGTTGCCACTTCAAGCCGTTGTGTAGGCGTAGGCGCTCGCTCCTACGCTTGCCTGACTGCTTATTCTACTTAACCTTTCTCACAAGGAAATAAAGTTCCTATTTGTTTATTTCTTATAGTAATTTTACTAATACCAAATTCTCAATTTTGTACTTTCGCGCGTATGACAATTAGACTCATTTTGATTTGCAGTGTGACTTGAAATAACAGTTAGGTAAACTGTTGCTGGCTTGCTGGTGCCTAAGCTGTTGTCATTTTTTTAGTTACGCATTATTTGCAGTTGTGTGATCGTTGCAATAATTAGTGTCGTGTTTGGATTTGCCGTTGTGTGATCGCGTATGCAAATTAAACTACCTATTCGTTGTAATAATTTGTGTCGTGTACTTTTGAAGTAACTAATAAATAATTAGAGTAGATATTGTAAATAAATGAAAATGGAAGAATATTGCAAATATTGCATGTAAATAATTTAAAAATTGAATGTAAATAACAAATTATGTACAGATCAATAAACTTTTAAATACACCAGAATATTTTATTGATTTATTAGTTTTAAGTTATTTTTATAATATTTTATAATAAATTACTGCCGACTGAAGGAATGTTCATTGTTAAGAATAACTAGCTATAATAACAATCGTACTCAAAAACATTTGCCAATGTATTCATTATATTAACAGGATAACAGACAACCGTTTACAATAACAGTTATAGGAAAATAACACAACAGTGTTATTCGTTATTACAAAACAGTCGTTATAGCCATTACTAGTTCTAACATTAGCTACAAGATAGCATTTAAACAGATGTTCAGAATCCATTACAAATCATACAGGGCGATATCTAAAATTACAAAAATATTATATAAATAAGAATGATCAATCAGTTTTTATAGTTATTTATTTTATACATTATGAATATATTTTATCGCAAATTAATTAAATTCACTCTATCAACTTCACTTTATTATTTATGACGACCTCCATAGTCGAGTGGATAGTACACCGGTTTCAAGGTGTCGCCATCTCTAAGGTCCCGGGTTCGAATCCCGGTGAGGGAGATTGACAATTTTAATTTGCATATGTTCGTCTGTCAAAATCAATTCATCATTGTCATTTGAGGGTTTCTTATGTCAAAATTAATATCGTTCGTTCGTTCGGTGGAATGCTTTAAACAATAGTAACTAAGAGTAGGATACGACACGACGAAGTCCACGATATATCGAATATCGTTTTTAAGAGTAAGCCCCCTGAAATCCGTTCGTAACGAAGTACCCTTTGCTTTTCGTTAAATTTTTATTTATCTTAATAAATATGAAGTTGATAAATAAAGCAATATTTGTTACACTTACACCAATTAGCCTAGCCCAAACTAAGCTATTGTGCTATAGGATCTAGGGTAACGGATAGACATACATATATATTATACATATATATATATTTTATAGAAATATATATCAACAACCATGACTAAGGTACAAATGCTCGCATTCATTACACAATCATCTGCCCTCAGCGGTATTCGAACCCGGGACCTTAGAGATGGCGACACCTTGAAACCGGTGTACTATCCACTCGACTATGGAGGTCGTCATAAATAATAAAGTGAAGTTGATAGAGTGAATTTAATTAATTTGCGATAAAATATATTCATAATGTATAAAATAAATAACTATAAAAACTGATTGATCATTCTTATTTATATAATATTTTTGTAATTTTAGATATCGCCCTGTATGATTTGTAATGGATTCTGAACATCTGTTTAAATGCTATCTTGTAGCTAATGTTAGAACTAGTAATGGCTATAACGACTGTTTTGTAATAACATCATTGTCATTTGAGGGTTTCTTATGTCAAAATTAATATCGTTCGTTCTATCGTCCGTTGAAATGTTTTAAACGATAGTAACCGAGAGTAGGATATGACACGATATTATCGAACATAGTTTTTAAGAGTACACCTCCTGAACTATATTTGAAATTTTATCGGGCAGGGAACGCGATCGGGAGCGTGAGCGCGCCGAGCCGCCGTCGCCAGTGAACGTGCCGGTGGCAGCTTCCATAGACACGCGCAGCGACGAGCAGTTCCCGAGGTTGTCGGCCGCGCCCGCCGCACCTAACCTAGTTCTGGCCACTCCGGCCTCGAAGGCGTACCGAGGTGAGCGAAACCATACTAAGTAATGTTAAGGCACGGATATCTATCCGTTTTAATAATAACAAAAAATCTTCTCTACTTCGATGTCACCTATGACTATTCACATGTTCGTTCACAGAGTAAGACAAAACGAAGTAGCTAAGAATAGTCTTCCTGTAGAACAAAAGATCGTTGATGGCACCCCCTACACCCGAGAAATGAAAGATAGTCGTAATAAATTATTTTTTACTAAGACTAGCCGAACCTAAGCCGGAGGTATATTAAGTTATGCTAAGGCATACCTAGACTTGTTCACCAGAAAATACTCCTAGGATAATCTTTTATCAAACTACTTTGCGTTATTATCTTTTTCAATTTTGACTATAATAATGATTCATGTTAATCTCAACACTCTATCAGAGAAAACGTCAGGGCGACTAAATACCCCTTGTATTGTATACTTTGGCGACGTCACGTCAAAACTGGGCCCATACTGCACGATTACGGCTTTTAGAGTAGAGCACGACGTGGTAATCATGAGCGTCCGAGCCGTAGAGGCCCGCTCTATTTGCGTCTCTTTAGTCTGGCCCTAACAGTCCATTAGCAGGCAAGGCACCAAAACCTTCAGTTTTTGTACCCAAACACAAAAAAAAATCTATTTGAAAGTGGCGTAAATCGTTTCTCTAAGAGAATATTTTACATCAGTCATACACTGGATGTTGCTTTAGTTACTTTAAGATTGGGCCAAACTGAAGCCAACAAATTTTGGGTTTGCTTGAGCGATAGGGACTTATATGAGTTGATGATTATAATAGTTTGGTTGTCCTAAATAGTAATAGTTGGACTATTTTCACCATTTGTAGTATCGTGTTTTATAAAAATGATGTTATAAGTATACATATTTTAAATGTGTTTTTTATGTAACACAATAGAAGTAATAATAAATAATAATAGCCTTTTATTCTGACTGCGATAACCAACACAGCTAATGTACACCATATAAAAACACATTACAAAATGTCACGCAGCTCAGTGTGCCTCATGGCATAGGCCTCCTCTAACTCCTTTCAGTTTCCTATCTAATGCTACCCTCTTCAAGTGGTGACCTGCAGTAAGTCTCAGGTCGTCCTCCCATCTTGTTTGTTGACGGCCCCTATTGCGCTTGCCATCTATGGGGTACCAGTAAGAGATATTGGTGCTCCACTTGTTTTGTTTGTCCCTCAGCATATGACCTGTCCACTTCCATTTTCTTTGGTCTAATTGGGTTATTATGTCGGCAACCTTTGTTTTCTCCCTAATTATATAGTTTCTTACTTTATCTTGCTTCCTTATGCCTAGCATACTTCTCTCCATGGCTCTCTGGCAGCATTTCAACTTTTCCCGATGGTTTTTGGTGAGTGCCCAGGTATCGCAACCGTAAGTAATTACTGGGAGAATGCAGGTGTTGAAAGTTTTCTTTTTTAAAGTGACCAGTATTTCTTCCATCCATTGGCTATTCTTTTGTTGATTTGTTTTCATGTTTGATCTTCGTGGGATATTAATTGTCCTAGGTATAAGTATTCATCAACATATTGGAATATGTTGATGAATACAATAGAAGTAACATTTTCTAATGTTTCGCCCTTTTGTGGAGTGTAAGAGAATTGGTGTTCGGTTTAGGTTCCGCGGGCTTGGCTCGCACCGACAAGAACTTCCCGGCGCTGGACGGCGCCGCGGGCCCGTCGCGGGCGCCGCCGCCGCGGGCGCCAGCGCCCCAAGTCGCCGCGACTCTGCTACGAAACTGTAAGTGCCTCTGTCTTTGGAACCATGTTCTTAACTACATGGAAACTGAAAGTTTATTAACTAGTATGGTTTCGGAGGCCCAATTGTCAGTGTGTGTGCACAAGTACCGTATAATATACTGACTTATTGTTTATATTTGTGTGTGTGTATGTATCTGTATAAGAGGTCATTATTGCTTCCAGAAGATGCTTTTATGTTTGTTTTGATTACATATGTTATTTACATTCTACAATGTTGGTACCCTTGATAAATCGAGCAGAAATCTACGACCAATCGGTTAGGTCATTAAAATGTGTAAATAATACCTAGGAAGTGGTGCAAGCAGTTTCATTGTACTTTATTTTTCAAATTTAATCAACCATCCATTTCACTAATATGTAATAAGTGTTCTGGCACATTTTTATTTATTTATTTATCCTTATAACATCTAATATCATACGAGGTAAGTTGCTGTACTTTTTTATAGCTGTTAATTTACATACATATAAATTAATTATTACACGGCTCAAAATTCAATACACACTCGCAGTGTCATATTGTATGATATATCTACTATATAAAAATAAGTCGGGTATTACTTCTTGACGCTATAACCCCAGAACGCACGAACCGATTTCCACGGTTTTGCATTCGTTGGAAAGGTAAATTCGTAGCAAGGAAAGGAGAATGCCCATTGTAGTATGGACTTTAGTATCGCCAAAAATGATTTTGTACCATAATGATTTTTATGATATATTGTAGATTTTTAACTATATATTCAATTATTAAAAACTATTTGACTCTATTTCGATGGGTAAAATAGAAATTAAACACCAAAGACTTTCAAGTTACGAATTTTCTCCTATCATCATTTTTGATAATACCTATTTAATTGTAGAAGATTAAGACTATAAAATGATTAAGTCTATCTTATCCAATAAATATTACAACTATCCAATAATTCATATAAAATAATTAATTAATTTAAAAATAATTGTTTTAGCAACATTGATATTAGCTATCTGTATAAAGAAACTCTTAAAGCAGAATAATGACTAAAATATTAGAGAAAGCAGAAAAAAGACTAAAGAAAATTAATTGTTTTGGTATTCCTTTTACCCTTTCACGAGAGGACAGTGGAATGTATCGAATATATTTTTGACCAATCGATCCGATCGTTAATATATGGCAATACCGAAGAGACTATTTATCAATGAAATTAGAATATCATCAATAAAAATACACGGCGAATGAAACGGAAGTGAAATAATTACTAATTATTATGTGGATTTATCTCCGGCGAAGTTTCGGCTTGGTATATTGCAGAGTTTTGTTAAAAATTGTTACTTATTTTTTGGTATTAGTTTGGTTAAGGCACAAGGACGAGTAAAGGTGATACTACGAATGGGCATACTCCTTTCCTTATCTATAAAATAATTAGGAACAAAAAACTGCCACTTTACAAATCTTTTTGATAGGACGAAGTCTGTCGGGTCCGTTAGTATGTGAAATATGAAATCATAAGATACAATCGCTTGTTATGTGGTGGCTCTTCCAGCCAAGCCCAGCGTGCCGATCCAGCTGCACAGCCAGCCGGCGGCCAGCAGCTTCCGCCTGACGCCGGGCAGCGGCCGCGCGGCTCCAGCCCGCAAGCAGCTCGCTGACGAGGACTTCCCCTCGCTGGGGCTGGCGCGCGACGACCACCCCAGCCTCGGTGCTTCCACGCCGCAGCCACCCAAGGTAACCCATTCCAGCGGCCGCGCGGCTCCAGCCCGCAAGCAGCTCGCTGACGAGGACTTCCCTCGCTGGGGCTGGCGCGCGACGACCACCCCAGCCTCGGTGCTTCCACGCCGCAGCCACCCAAGGTAACCCATTCCAGCGCGCCGCGCGGCTCCAGCCCGCAAGCAGCTCGCTGACGAGGACTTCCCCTCGCTGGGGCTGGCGCGCGACGACACCCCAGCCTCGGTGCTTCCACGCCGCAGCCACCCAAGGTAACCCATTCCAGCGGCCGCGCGGCTCCAGCCCGCAAGCAGCTCGCTGACGAGGACTTCCCCTCGCTGGGGCTGGCGCGCGACGACCACCCCGCCTCGGTGCTTCCACGCCGCAGCCACCAAGGTAACCCATTCCAGCGGCCGCGCGGCTCCAGCCCGCAAGCAGCTCGCTGACGAGGACTTCCCCTCGCTGGGGCTGGCGCGCTACGACCACCCCAGCCTCGGTGCTTCCACGCCGCAGCCACCCCAAGGTAACCCATTCCAGCGGCCGCGCGGCTCCAGCCCGCAAGCAGCTCGCTGACGAGGACTTCCCCTCGCTGGGGCTGGCGCGCGACGACCACCCCAGCCTCGGTGCTTCCACGCCGCAGCCACCAAGGTAACCCATTCCAGCGGCCGCGCGGCTCCAGCCCGCAAGCAGCTCGCTGACGAGGACTTCCCCTCGCTGGGGCTGGCGCGCGACGACCACCCCAGCCTCGGTGCTTCCACGCCGCAGCCACCCAAGGTAACCCATTCCAGCGGCCGTGCGGCTCCAGCCCGCAAGCAGCTCGCTGACGAGGACTTCCCCTCGCTGGGGCTGCGCGCGCGACGACCACCCCAGCCTCGGTGCTTCCACGCCGCAGCCACCCAAGGTAACCCATTCCAGCGGCCGCGCGGCTCCAGCCCGCAAGCACGCCGCTGACGAGGACTTCCCCTCGCTGGGGCTGGCGCGCGACGACCACCCCAGCCTCGGTGCTTCCACGCCGCAGCCACCCAAGTAACCCATTCCAGCGGCCGCGCGGCTCCAGCCCGCAAGCAGCTCGCTGACGAGGACTTCCCCTCGCTGGGGCTGGCGCGCGACGACCACCCCAGCCTCGGTGCTTCCACGCCGCAGCCACCCAAGGTAACCCATTCCAGCGGCCGCGCGGCTCCAGCCCGCAAGCAGCTCGCTGACGAGGACTTCCCCTCGCTGGGGCTGGCGCGCGACGACCACCCCAGCCTCGGTGCTTCCACGCCGCAGCCACCCAAGGTAACCCATTCCAGCGGCCGCGCGGCTCCAGCCCGCAAGCAGCTCGCTGACGAGGACTTCCCTCGCTGGGGCTGGCGCGCGCGAAACGACCACCCCAGCCTCGGTGCTTCCACGCCGCAGCCACCCAAGGTAACCCATTCCAGCGGCCGTCGGCTCCAGCCCGCAAGCAGCTCGCTGACGAGGACTTCCCCTCGCTGGGGCTGGCGCGCGACGACCACCCCAGCCTCGGTGCTTCCACGCCGCAGCCACCCAAGGTAACCCATTCCAGCGCCGCGCGGCTCCAGCCGCAAGCAGCTCGCTGACAGAGGACTTCCCTCGCTGGGGCTGGCGCGCGAACGACCACGGCCCAGCCTCGGTGCTTCCACGCCGCAGCCACCCAAGGTAACCCATTCCAGCGGCCGTGCGGCTCCAGCCCGCAAGCAGCTCGCTGACGAGGACTTCCCCTCGCTGGGGTGCTGGCGCGCGACGACCACCCCAGCCTCGGTGCTTCCACGCCGCAGCCAGCCAAGGTAACCCATTCCAGCGGCCGCGCGGCTCAGCCGCAAGCAGCTCGCTGACGAGGACTTCCCTCGCTGGGGCTGGCGCGCGCGACGACCAC
>JAYEAL010000377.1:0-61072 GCA_036419045.1 Scirpophaga incertulas
CCGCAGGGAAGCGCGGCGTGCAGGCGGGGTACAAGTTTCAAGTCACAACATGAAAAAGCGCGGCAAAATATAACCGAAGTTCGGCCGAACTTCGGCCGAATTTTTCATTTTTACTGAATGTTCGGCCGAAGTTCGTATTCGGTTCAAACAACATTCGGCCCATCACTTTAAAGATACTTTGAGATGGGTTAGTAACCGTTCTCCCAAACAATAGCTCGGTTGGTAACATTTTTGTCGTAGAGTGAACAGTAGTATTTATCATTAGCTGAATTTCAGGGAGGTGTTCATCCCATTTGACTTGTCGTGATTCATGCTACCAAGAGCGGCCAGTATAGTGCGATTATAACGCTCTGCCTGGCCGTTAGCTCTGGGCGTTGAAACCGCGTTTAAAATGTGTTTTATACCAGTGGATGCGATGAACTTTTTAAAAGCGCTACTGGTGAAACTAGGGACTTTGTATTACGTACGGGAGTCAAATTAACTATTTTTTTAAAAGAGTCAATAATTACATGTATGTATGCATTACCTCTTTTAGTTTTAATGAATGGCCCTAAATGGTCTGCGTGTATCGTGTCAAATGGGACATCCACTTTTGGAATAGGGTGCAATTCTCCTGCCTTTTACCTGATGGTAACTTAAGGTGAGCATACTCTATACACGCTGCTACGTACTTTTTAATGAATCGCTTCATCTTTGGAAACCAGTAGTTTGCCTGTATTCGTCCCAATGTCTTGTCATAACCAAAATTACCAATGTCGTCATGATTTACTTTTAGCAATTGCCACCTTGCGCCGCGAGGCACCAACCAACGAATGTGTTGGCATCTTACCCAACACTATGAGTTGTGCACATCACTATTGGTATAGCGCTTCCCGCCCCTCTCCATCTTAGGACACCGCATTGTACGGTCGTGTCAATTAACCTCTCAATATTATTATTGTATTAACTAATTATAATATAATTTATATCGTGCATACTGCGTAAATAGTTGATAGTAAATTACGTAGTGTAACTTGAACTGTGGAAATTAATAAACCATTGTGTTTGGCTGAACTGGCGGTTTTCCTATATACAGTCCACCTACATCTCTTCATGGTCCATCTCGCCGTGTCAAGAACAAGAACGCCATAATCATCGCAAGGGTGAAGTACTACCACAGTACATAACTTTCGCATTCTCACGATATCACAGACAAGCATATTTATTTTCTGCAAGCTGCAATATAATTAAAAGTATTTAATATTAGAAGAATATTATATTCATCGCTTCCGGTTTCATTTTGGTGGGAAGATTGGAAGAACAACGCTATTGGGCAAAAAGCAAGTCAGTTCCTGATTGGCGGAGAACTTTGTTTTTCTCGCATGTGATTGGTCGCGTATCTCTGCCGCAACACATTACGGCAGAGCCGATTGGCGAAACGAAAACTACCAACCGACGTCTGCGCCTCACTTCGGTCGTCCTCGGAACTACGGAAGCCAACTTCATCGCCCGCGCCGTGACGCCGCCCGCCGCCGAGTACAAGTACAACGAGTACGCCATTTTGTTGTCGGCATCGACGCTACCGCTAGCATTATTTTACATAACGCGTAGTACTGTGTGTTTCATAAGAATAATAGTTTATTATAGTGTATTTTGTTTGTTTTAGTTCAAGAAACGAATATGGCAATGGAGTTGAAGGAATTAATTACCTGGCGAGGTCAATTAAAAGGTGCCATTACACGTTTAATCAATTTCGTAAATGAAGATGTGTCTTTTAAAAATGTTTCAAGTGAGTCATTACTGGCTAGAAAGGCTAGATTAGTTGATTCTTTTCAAAAATATGAGTCAACAAATGTAAAAATTTTAACTTTAGATCCCGATAATAGTGAAAATCCAGAGGATGTTGAAGACAAGTACTTTTCAGTTCTATCTAAAATTGACCAGCAACTCAATGCTATTAACATCACCAAGGAACGCACCCCTTCAACCCCAGTGTCTTGCAAAATTAATCTACCGAATATTGTTTTGAATACATTTAATGGTAAGTGTGCAGAATACATACCTTTTATTAATTTGTTTAAATCCATAATAGACCAAAACAGTAATTTGGACAACATACAAAAGCTGTACTATTTGAGATGTTATCTATCAGATGAGCCTCTTAATTTAATCAAAAATTTACCATTAACACCAGAAAGCTATTGAAATTTTAAACAGTAGATATAACAACAAATATAGGTTAATTAGTGAGCATATTAATTTTCTTATTGATCTTAAGCCTATTGTTAAATCTACAGCAAATAATTTAAGAGAATTTATTTGTAACATAAAGCAAATTATTGCTGCTTTGTCAAACCTTGATGAAAATGTTAAATATTGGGATGCCATTATATTGTGTATATTGTGTCGTAAACTAGATATGTATACATCAAGAGCTTTCCAAATGGAGAGAGACACGGAGGAGGAGCCTACTATTGCTGCCTTCCTCGCCTATATGGAGAAGCGAGCACTGGCGCTTGAGAATGCTGATCCCGGCTACAAGTCTTCCGGCCAGCATCGCCAGCAAAATGCAGGGCTAGCTGCTTTCAGCGCTACAAATCAGCCCGTCAAGTCATGTATCTTATGTAAGTTGGATCACAAATTACATGTTTGCAATAATTTTAAACTTATGCCAATCTCAAAGAGACTTCAATTTGTCAAAGATAAAGGCCTTTGTAATATATGTCTTGGTAAACATAAAAATAAATGTCAATATCATTTTCGCTGTGCGGAATGCAAAAAGGCACATAATACACTGTTGCATCACACCGATAGTCCTTCACTGTCGCATAATATTTCCAGCAGTGTAGCCACTTCATCTTCTGTCTTCATGACAGCTTATAATAATAATGTTCTTTTACCTACAGCAAAGGTCAAACTTCTCGCTCGAGATGGCACTGAAATTCATTTGAGAGCCCTACTTGACAGTGGGTCCCAGCTGTCTTTCATAACAGAGAGAGCTATGCGGCTGCTTGACATGAAACCTACACTTGTTAATGTCAATGTATTGGGTATCACAAATTCTAAAACTAGGTTAAAGCATTGCTTACCTTTAATAATTCATTCTCTAACTAACCCTTATAATATTTCTGTTAACTGCCATGTAGTAGAACAGGTGACATGTAACCTACCTCAGACAAAACTAGATAAGAGTAAAATTTTCATACCTAATAATGTAAAATTGGCAGATACAGAATTTTATCTACCAGCCGAAATTGATTTGCTAATGGGTGCAGATGTGGTATTCCAGGTGCTGCTTCCCCAGGAGTCATCGGCATGTACGTCTGTGATGGTGCCGCCTAATTCTCAGCAACCTACATCGTGTTGCGGTGTACAGTTTCCACATCTTATCAACACTCAGTTCGGTTACATTATTGGAGGTACACTACCTATGCATATAGCATCTACAAATGTCTGCAACAAGGTAACCTTAAAATGTTTTACATGTGATGATGATATAAATAATATTTTAACTAACTTTTGGAAAACTGAAAGTGTCCCTGAAGATTTCAATGAAAAATCTTCAGAGCATGAACTTTGTGAATATATTTTTAAAAGTACTGTTCGGTTGAAGGAAGGTAGATTTGAAGTAGCATTACCTTTAAAATTGCACTTGAGTGATGTAAATGAGGCCTTAGGAGATTCTTTTAATCTCGCATTGAGAAGATTCCTTAATTTAGAAAAAAAATTGCATAAAGACCCTTACCTGTTTGACCAATATAGTAAATTTATTCATGAGTACATAGATTTAAAACATGGCCATTATGTAGATATAAATCAGTATCAATTAGATAAAGATCCTGTTTACTTCTTACCCCATCATGCAGTCTTAAAACTTCATAGTAAAACAACCAAACTACGTACTGTATTTGATGGTTCAATGAAAACCAACAAAAAGGTTTCATTGAATGACTTATTACTTAATGGGCCTGTTATTCAGCGGGATCTATTTGACATATTGTTATTGTTTAGATTTGGTAGCTACACATTCACTACTGATATTAAACAAATGTTTAGAAACATCCGTGTAATTCCTGAACATACTTCTTTACAAAATATTTTATGGAGAGATACTCCGAATGATACAATAAAATGTATCCAACTAGACACAGTTACTTATGGTTTGAAGAGCTCAACCTTTCTTGCTACCCGATGTCTCCAAGAATTGGCTACTAAGTATGAACAAAGACTACCGTTAGCTTCAAATATAATAAATAATCATACATACGTTGATGATATTTTGTACAGTAATAATGACCTTCAAAATGTTAAGGAGTGTATGTTGCAACTACGGCAGCTGCTTCATTTGGGTTCTTTTCATACTCACAAATGGTCTTTCAATGACAACAGATTATTAAGTGATATTCCGTCAACTGAACAGAACTTCAATGATTTTGAACTTCAAAAAGATGATTGTAGTTTTAAGGCATTAGGTTTTACATTGCTGATTAAAAGTGATCAATTTAAATTTGATTGCCCAAAGTCATTTAATATCAATTATTTCACAAAGAGGGATATTCTGTCATATATAGGAAAGTTTTATGATCCCATGGGGCTTGTATCTCCTATCATTGTACAAGCTAAAGCTATTATGCAGAAATTATGGTCTTCCAAAACAGACTGGGATTCCACACCTGATTACAATGTAAAAAATGAGTGGCTTCAATTTTGTTCAAGTCTAGCTTTAATGGAACCAATCTTAATAAATCGAAATATATCTGTATCAGATGCAGATACTCTTGAGCTCATAGGTTTCTCAGATGCCTCCAGTTCTATGGCATATGGATGCTGTGTGTACCTGAGAGTAATAGATCCCAAAGGTATGGTAAAAATGCATTTACTCTGTTCGAAATCACGCATCAATCCGCTTCAAAACAAAAACGCAACTGTGCCACGCTTAGAACTTAACGCAGCTTTACTGTTATCTATTTTAGTCACTAAAGTTAAAAGAACATTAAGTTTAAAAGTTAATATAAAAGATACTTATTTATTCACGGATTCAAAAATAGTACTTGCTTGGTTGCACACCGAAGCTATGCGTCTTAATGCTTACGTGGCGAACAGAGTGAAAGCTATTGTTAATAAAACTTCTGGCTGTCATTGGCTTTATGTCAAAACCGACCAAAACCCTGCGGACTATGTCAGCAGAGGAGTTCCTCCCAGCAAGCTTGCGGAATGCTCAGCATGGTGGAGTGGACCCAGGTTTTTGCATGACACTAACTATGAATTTAAAATCCATGTAGACTTGCCGGAGGACATACCCGAGAAAAAGGCGATCTCTGTGTCAGCATTCTCAAGCAGTCAGGTATCCAATGATTTATTTGATAATATACGCAATTATTCTGGCATCCAAAAAATGACTCGTGTGTTAGCATATATTTTAAGATTTATAAACAACTTAAAAGGTATAAGCCTGCTCATAAATATTTATCTGGTTCAGAATTAAATGAAGCCTTAATGTTAATTGTTAAAAATGAACAAGGAATTTATTTTAAAGAGGAAATAGCTTGTATAAAAAATAATAAAAAGGTCAAAGGTAGTTTACAGAATTTGTTTCCCTTTATTGATAGTTCAGGTATATTGCGTCTAACTGGGCGCTTACATCACTCCAATATACCTTATACACAAAAGCATCAGGCTATTCTACCCAAAGAGTCACCTATTACTCAGTGTATTGTTAGATTTGAACATGAAAGGCTTTTACATGCAGGTCCAAAACTGTTACTGTCGAATTTAAATCAAAGATTTTGGATTACTAATGGTTTAATGTATGTTAAAAAGATTACAAAAAAATGTATAACATGTTTTAGAAATAAGGCAGAAGCCAGCAAGCAGTTGATGGGTTCCCTGCCAACTGATCGAGTGACTGCTATGAGCCAGCCATTCGAGAAGGTGGGAGTGGATTTCGCTGGCCCTATTAAAGTAAAACTTTCGCGCGTGAGACGTTCCGTAGAGGGAAAAGGGTACATTTGCGTCTTTGTTTGTTTTGCAACAAAGGCTATACACCTTGAGCTTACTTCTGACCTCACTACTGAAGCTTATCTTGCGTGTCTTAGAAGATTCATTGCGAGAAAGGGGTTGCCCAGGGAAATCTACTCTGACAATGCCAGTACCTTTAAAGGAGCACGGAACCAATTAACTGGACTATATAATCTGCAATCCTCACACGGTCACCAAAGTAAGGTCTGCCAATATGCAGCTCAACATGGCATAAATTTTCATTTTATACCATCATATTCACCTACCTTTGGCGGGTTGTGGGAGGCTGCAGTGAAAAGTACCAAATATCATTTAAAAAGAATTGTTCAAGGTCAATCATTAACTTATGAACAAATTGACACTATACTAACAGAAATTGAATGTATCTTAAATTCTAGACCACTTCTACCTTTATCTACAAATGATGAAAATAACTCCTGGCCATTTCTTAATTGGCAAGGCTCCTACTATGTATCCAGAAAGAAATATAACAAATGTACCACAAAATAGGCTTAAGTATTGGCAATTATGTACTCAGCTTAAACAATCATTTTGGAATAAGTGGTATAAACAATATCTCAACACACTACAAAATCGACCAAAATGGTTAAATTTGTTACCAAATGTAAAAACTGGCAGTCTTGTAATTCTAAGAAGATAATGTACCTCCGATGTCATGGCCAATGGCTAGAATAAAGAAAGTATTTCCAGGTCATGATGGTCTCGTAAGAGCCGTAGAAGTTAGGACTCCTAATGGAAAATGTCATGTCCGTTCAATTTCAAAAATATCTGTTTTACCAATATATGATGATTAGTCCTACATGTAGTAGGTAACTAAGTGAATTTCATTTATTGCTTAAGATTAATATTAAGTAAAGTTTTCGTTTCAAAAACATTGATATTGTGCTAAGTAAAATATATTATTTGTTTGTATTATTAAGTTCACACTAACAATTAATGTTTTCTCTTACTCACTTTGTATAAATTCTCTAATAGAACAACTTGGTTGTTAATTGTTATAGTACAGTGTATTAAAATAGATAATAATTTGTTAATTGTTATAGTACAGTATATTAAAATAGATAATAATTTTCTCTTATAAATAATTGTACAAGCATATTTTCTGAGGCCGCAGTATGTTGGCATCTTACCCAACACTATGAGTTGTGCACATCACTATTGGTATAGCGCTTCCCGCCCCTCTCCATCTTAGGACACCGCATTGTACGGTCGTGTCAATTAACCTCTCAATATTATTATTGTATTAACTAATTATAATATAATTTATATCGTGCATACTGCATAAATAGTTGATAGTAAATTACGTAGTGTAACTTGAACTGTGGAAATTAATAAACCATTGTGTTTGGCTGAACTGGCGGTTTTCCTATATACAGTCCACCTACATCTCTTCAGAATGCTTGAATCATCAAGCACACGATACACGCGTCCATTGAGCAATTTGTAATTTTTAAATATTTCGGTAATTTCTTTAGTTTTAGGATCCTTAGGCTTATCCACGATGTGCTTATTTCATCATAGGATTGTTGATACGTTGTTAGCTAATCATCAGTACCCACTGTTAGTATGTCCAGTAAATGAATAGAATCTTTCTCGCCTGCGACGGGGTTCCTGCTTAAGGCATCAACGTGAGACATTTTATCTCCGGACTTGTATTCAATTTCACAGTCGTATTCGAGAAATTGTAGCCAACGAGCGATTCGTGGTACTAAATCGCGTTTGGTCAGCGTCGTGCGAAGAGCATTACAGTCTGTAAGAATTTTAAATTTTATTCCTAGCAGATACACCCTGAACTTGCTTAGCGACGAAATAACTGCCAGAGTTTCGAGCTCGTATGAATGCAGTTTCTGTTTGTCCGGCGTGGTCTGCCTGCTATAGTAAGCGATCGTTCTTAACGTACGTTCTGTTTTCTCACGGGACTGTTCTGCAGTTGAGATTTGGTAGTAACCTGACGTCAAATCCAAAGTAGTAAACAACCTACTACCAAAAAGTCGATCAAGTTGATCTTCTATTCTTGGCAGAGGTTAGTGTTTACGTTTTGTCTTTCGATTTAGCACATGATAGTCTACGTATAATCTCTTTTCTCTTGACTTTTTATTAACTAGTACTATAGGGCTGGCGTATGGGGAGCTAGATTCTCGGACAATTTTATTATCCAACATATCCTGAACCATTTCTTTCACCTGTTGGCATTCAGAATAAGATAGTCTATACGGACGATATGTATACCACTGGTTCTGAATCAGTAAGTTCAGTTAGCATTTCAGTGGCAGTGGTATATCCTAAGTCTCTTAACCCGGGCAAAAAATTATTTTTGTATTTGTTAAGCAATTGGTACAGTTAATCTTTTTGCGTCGGAGATAAGGATTCCCCACAATTAATACTACAACTGAAACTATCATTGCTCATATCCCCGTAATTTATGCGTAAGGCTTCTATCGAGTGGCTTCTAACTATTAATTCCCCATCCCTAACACTAAACGCATAATTACCTATATTTTGTATAAGAACAACTCCTGAGCCTTCTTTTAAAGTATATTCACCGGGTAATAGATAGTGTTCGCGATTTTTGGCATATCCTCTACTACCATGAACATAAATTGTGCCAGTGTATTTATTGGAACATGTTACTGGTTCTTGTTTTCCCCAAAACAAGTCTTACGCGCACATAAAAGGGAACGTTTTACTCTCACAAATGGTTCTACTTTCTGAAATATGACGTCAGAGTTAGTTTACACAATTTTTATTGATGGCCTTTCTGTGAACGTGTGGCCCAGTAAAAGGGGGCATGGAATGATATGATCATCTACCACCAAAATGTGCACATTATGCTCTACAATACCTTGTATCTCAATAGTAGCATACAATAATCCGACTGGGAGACAAGCAACGTCAGCAACTCCCTTCAACAACGGACCATTAACGTTCTTCCATTGCAATTTTAAACGATTCGCCTCACTAAGCCGTATGAGGGTACCTTCACTACCTAAATCAACTACACAATTTAACAAGTTAGCATTTATTTTAAGTGGGATCCTATATTTAAGACTAGTATCTTGCCCATTTTCTACTATTAAGACATTCTTACTTCTATCATCGCAAGTAGCATTTTGCTTTTGTTTTGGACAATCAGGTGACGAATGACCTAATAGCTTACAGTTCGAACATTGGAGCTTCGGTTTTGGACAACGGAAAAACGGATGCCTTTTCTCATTACAATTATAGCACGTAGTATTGCTGTTTGGCTTTTGGGGAGTTGAGTTGGGTTTTTGGCGAGATTTTCCATTATTAAGCATTTGATTATTATTATTACACTTATCCCTATCTCTGTTCCTAATGGAATCCCACATTGGAGTCCCTGGAAATGAAAATGCTGATGAATTATTTAGCAAGAAGTGTCGTCCTCAGTAACAGCGGCAGCCCTGATGACGATTTTTCCATTCCACCGTCAGATATGATACTTCTATTGAAAGAAAAATTACTTAGTCAGTGCAAGGAAGATTGGTGAGAAACATTACAAAGAAAAGGCACATGGTACGCTTCTATTAATAGTGAAATTGGCAGCAAGCCCTGGTTTACACAGAGCAAGGTAATCACAAACAGAAACTATTTTACTATGTTAACAAGATTACGTTTGGGACATGCTCGATTTAATGCTCACCTTTACAGAATGAATATTGTTAATTATTCAACCTGCAATTATTGTGACGATACTGATCAGACATTAGATCATTTATTTTTTGATTGTTCAGCTTTTGGGTTACAGCGACTTACATTCATTAGAAGCTCTTAAATAAATTTAATACACCAGAAAACATCCCGCACTAAACTCAAGACCTTTTGAAAGAAAATTACATTTGTCCAGCAATTCATCAATTTATAACATCCACAGTTGGAAATATTTGAAAGAAAGAAAGAAGAAATTGGAAGATATTTTAATCAAGGCAGATAAAACTCCTCTCCTCCCTCTACACTCTACAGAATACCACAGATGAGACTGACTTACAAAAGAAGAGGCTGTATGGCTAGACCTTTGCCTACCAAACGGTGAATGAAAAAAAATATAATCTGCGATAGGCCGGCAGCAAGGAGAGAGATATTTTCGAGAAAAAGCTATTAATCTAACATTAATGTATGTTTCTTGATATTTAATCTCAATAAAAAATTTCTTATAAAACAATACAACGACGGTGACTAATTTACTTCGAGAGATTGAGTACCTGTTTATATTAAATAACGTTTTTACAGATTCATCATTTTGCAACTCTGCGAGTTCTTCTTGATATTGCGTATATTTGATATATCAGACAAATCCACTAATATTGGCTGCATCATCCATGTTGGGAAAACAATTTGTTTTAAATCTTTCCTTTAAATCAGCGGATAGAATTGTTGGGAATGATCAAGGCGGTCTTCAATGATTTCCTTTTATTGTTTCGATTTATCTCGTTTATTAAACGTTTACAAAAATTTCGAAAAATAAATATAGTACAAGTATGCGTATATGCCGTAAGGCTGTCGCGAATGTAATGAATAAGAATTTCGCGAGTGTCATGAGTAATGAATTTTGCGATGAGCGCGCGGTGCGGCGGGCGGGCGCGCGGGGAGGGCTTGTCACTGAACATGCCCCCGGCCTTGGAAGCAGCAGGTTCCAACAGCAGCATCTTCATCGTTCTTGATTCGTTCCTAGTCATCGTGTAGAAGTGGGCAGATTTTGGAGAAAGCACGCCGGAGGGTCCCGGACGCCGTCCGTATGTCTGCCACTCGATTGACGCCATCCTTCCCTGGGAACACTCGTATCACTCGTCCCATTCGCCATTTGAGAGGAGGAACGTTGTCTTCTTTGATGAGGACTAGACTTCCGATGGCAATGTCGTCGCTCTTTGGTTTCCATTTAACCCTCTGCTGGAGCTCACCCACATACTCTCTCGACCAGCGCTGCCAGAAATGCTGTCGTATCTGCTCCAGCCGCCCGTAGCGGGTCAGTCGTGTAGCTGGTTGCACGGTGATGTCGTCGCATGCAGTAGCAGTCAGCGGTCGACCGATGAGGAAGTGGCCAGGCGTCAGTGGGGTGAGGTCATTCGGATCTGCGGACATAGGGGACAGGGGGCGGGAGTTGAGGACAGCCTCAATTTGCGTTAAAACCGTGCTCATTTCCTCGTAGGTTAGTCGAGCATTGCCTACCACCCGTCTCAGGTGATATTTGCACGATCGTACCCCGCTTTCCCACAGACCACCAAAATGAGGAGAACTGGGAGGAATAAATCTAAACTGTATACCGTCTGCGGCAGCAAAGTTAACTATATCAGTAGAATTGTTGTTTAGTGATACATTTAATTCCTTTTCTGCTCCTATAAAATTTTTCGCATTATCAGAGAATATGTATTTTGGTTTACCTCGTCTACTTATAAATCGTTTAAGAGCCAATATGTAATCGTCTGCAGTGAGACTAGTGACAAGTTCCAAATGAATTGCGCGAGTAGCAAAACAAATAAACAAACAGATGTACGCCTTAGTCAAGCTAGCCCCCCTACCCCTCCTACTTAAAATAAAAATAGGACCCGCATAGTCCACTCCGCTACTCATGAATGGGTAACCCGGGTCAAGCCGTTCCGAAGGTAAGTTACCCATAATAGGTGTTAACGTCTTACCCTTCAACCTCTTACACGTCACGCATTCACCAATAATCTTCTTAGCCAAGTTCCTGGCCCCGAGTGGCCACCAGCGTTCTCGCAAATGAGAAATTAAAAGAAGCGGACCAGCGTGAAATAGTCGTTTATGTTCGTATCGAAATAGAAGTACCGTGAACGTATGTTTACTACATAGAAGGACTGGGTATTTTTTATTATAATTAAACTCCGACGAATTACATAAACGTCCCCCACTCTAATCACCTTATAATTATCTAAAAATATATTTAAACCTAATATGCGATTTACTTCAATTTTATTACACTGCTTGAAAGATACGTTATTAAGTAAACAACCATAAATATCACGGAACGATTGATTCTGTACTATCCTAACTAACATTATTTGTGACGCGTCGAGCTCGCCGGCTGATAACGGACCGGTTTGGCGATCCCCACTCGCGCGTCGTGCGACTATGTTTCTTATAAAGCGCTGTACATACGCACCGACTCGTAGTAATTTACTAAAGGATGAGTACCGATCAAAATCAAAAACACAATCATTTAATGAAGTGGATAGGTTTGTTGTCGTTATTCGTAGTTCTGGTAAACTATCCAGATTAATAAGATTAGAATTATTACTAAATATTGAATTCAAATTATCATTGTATAAATATGACGGCCCGTTCCACCACATATCACACGATTTTAAATTATCTAAGCCTACACCTCTTGATAGTAAATCAGCTGGATTATTTTCCCCTCTAACGTGTAACCATATTGAATCGCCAGTTAGTTCGTTTATCTCAGACACTCTGTTCTGAACAAAGGTCTTCAGTAAATGGGGTGACATGCGTACCCAACCAATAACTATTGTCGAGTCTGTCCAAAAATATACCTTTGAAAATGTTAAACGAAACGCTTCGACTATTTTTTTATAAAGACGTGCACCCACTAACGCACCGCATAGCTCGAGCCTAGGTATAGATATTGTTTTTATTGGGGCAACCTTGCTTTTTGCACATGTCCGCACATAAGCACAGGCACCATAAGCGGTCTGTGATGCGTCAGAGAAAATGTGCAATTCCGTATACTGTGTGTGCACCCCCCTTACGTGTCGCACAATGCGAATCTCGTTCAAGCGCCGCAAGGATTGAGTGAACTCGCTCCACTTCGTAGCTATTTCTTTAGATACAGGGGTGTCCCAATCAATCTTACTCAACCATAAGGATTGTAACAACATTTTAAGCATTATAGTGGTTGGGGCTAAGATACCTAACGGGTCATAAATTTGTGATATTATCGATAACATCTTGCGTTTTGTTAGCTCAGATATGTTCGTTTGCGTGTCTATGTTACTACGAAAATATAGCTCGTCGTGATTGCTATACCAACCTAGTCCTAACGTTTTTTCTTGCGCTTTATCACTGGCGAAGTGAACGGTAGACGCATTATTTTCGAGGCTAAAATTGAAGTTCCATTTACGCAATGGAAGGCATGCAGAGTTGAGTACCTTGGCTGTGTCCTGACATAAACTAATCAACTCCTGCAATTCGTCATGACCTATGATAACGTCGTCGACGAACATGTCCTCTCTAAGCACCCGTGCTACCGCCTCATCCTTACATTCACGGGCTAACTGCCGAATGCAACGCATGCTAAGATACGGCGCCGACGCGGTACCATACGTGACCGTGTTGAGTTGATACGTTTTTAGCGGCTCTGTAGAACTTTCACGCCAAACAATCATTTGAAGAGGTCTATGATGATCTTGAATCAAAATCTGCCTGAACATCTTCTCAATGTCAGCGCATGCTACGTAACGATACCGCCTAAATCGTAACAAAATACTAAAAATATCATTATGCAACGCAGGACCGGGCAATTGTATATCATTTAAAGATTTATTGGAGGTAGTCTTAGTACTAGCATTAAAAACAACGCGTAGCTTAGTAGTAGTGCTATCTTCTTTTAAAACACCGTGATGTGGTAAAAAATAGTTAGGCTCGCGAATTACATCCACTTCTGTCATATGACCTAATTCGATATATTCTCGCATGAAATTGCAATAAAGGCTTTTATATTCTTTAGAACGCCCTAGCTTACGTTCTAACGTTAAAAATTGTTTTTTAGCTAAACTAAAAGAGTCACCGAGCAAAGTAGGAGATTCCTTCAAAGGCATGCAAACGGAGAACCTACCCGCTTCGTCCCGTTTAGTGGTATTGATAAATATCTCTTCGCACCTACGTTCTTCGTGCGTCAAAACGTTTTTCCTACCTATAGGTATATCTTCTAATTCCCAGAATCTACGAAGTTGTTCGTCTATGGACTGCAAAAAGTTACATTGCACTTGGTTTTTAGATACACTTTTACGTTTATTGTTACATATGGGACCAGAAAGTAACCACCCTAGTTTCGAATTTTGTAAGAATGGTCCATTCGGCAATCGTATGTTTTCGTTTATTAAAAGTTCCCAGAATACATCTGCTCCGATTAATAAGTCTATTTCACTCGAAATATTAAAACTTGGGTCAGCCAGTCGTATATTATTCGGGACACGTATAAGACTAGAATCTATATCTGTTAGGGGCAAATTAAACGTTATTTGCGGCAAAACAAAACAATTTAAACGTTTATTATAATCGCATACCTTTGATCGTATAAAAATATGACACGAATGTGTCAACTGTTTCACGGTTTGACCAACACCAGATATTCGAGCAGTGGACTGTATTTTAGGCGTATTTAATCGTTTAATTAATTTGTTCGTAATAAAACAGTGCTGGCTACCGTTGTCGAGTAATGCACGAACCGTATGAAAATTATTATCGCTATCTGATATTTCGAGTAACGCTGTAGAAAGTAAAACATGTTGCGACACAACAACATCAGAATGATTATCGTTTAAAGAATGCAAAGCGGCAGACGCGCTGTTGTTCGTGGATCTGTCGCGCGGTCCGTCCGACGGACGACCCTCTAAATGTAATAAACTATTATGTTTGCGTTGACACTGCTGGCACGCGCTAAAAAGGCAATCATTAGGGGAGTGCCCAGCTCGCATACAATTTCTACATAATTCGTTTTCGTCTACGAACTTTATCCTATCAGTAACTGCAAAATTTAAAAATTTTACACACATATATAGGGGATGACTCTTACTACATAATAAACACGACCGATTCACCGACTGTACTCGTTTATTGTCGTTGAAGGATTTGCTTTTCATCGTATTATTGTTCGTTGAAACATAGCTACTTGAGTACGTTGGACTATGATATTTATAATTATTTTTGCTAATGCCATTGTTTATTTTATTTTCGCTTAAATTAGTCTGTGGCTTAATGTTACGATTTCGACTTATCATCTCCAACGTATCGGCTCGGTTCCTCAGAAAGGAAAGCAGATCGTCCAGACACACCCTTCTAGCGTTAGCGTCAGAAATAATCGACCCAATATGGTTTTCCCATTCGTGTTCTGTAGAAGAATCTAGCTTAGAAACGACTAAATAAATAATAATAGTATCCCAGTGATCTGTCGACTCACCTAACGTTTTAAGTGCCCTCAATTTCTCAAAACAATATCAACTAACTTCCGAATCTGCAATGGCGCCTCATATTTAACATTCGATATCGTAAATAATGATTTTAAATGGTTATGTACCAAAAGACGTGGATTATGGTAACGGTTCTCGAGTAATTCCCAAGCATGAAGGTAGTTGTCAGAAGTAAATTCTAAAGCGCTTATTACTTGTAGGGCGCTTCCAGTAAGTGACGATTTTAAATAATGAAATTTATGTATTTCATTAAGATCTTTACGATTATGGATCATCGTTAAATATGAATTTTTGAACTCTAACCAACTATCATAGGCACCATCGAAAATTGGAATTTTAACTTCAGGTAGTCGAATATTTAAATTAGTTTGATTATTTTTTCCTACACTATTTATATCAAAACTTTCAACTAAGCAATTGGCACTAGACATCGTTGCAAAATAAATTGATTCAAAGGATTCTAAATATTCAAGGTTGTTATCGATATCCGAATCTAGCGAAATATCTTCAATTTTGCCCTGTAATTCGTGAAATTGACGAAACAAGTCACTAGCAGACTGCATACGCAATTTTAATTCGCCCAATTTATGTTTGGTTAAATCAGTATCTTGACACGCATCTACATATTTTCTGAAATTCGTTAATCTGTTTTTTAAACTACCTCTTTGCTTTTTAAGCTGACCGAGTATTTCGTCATTTATAGATTGCGATCTCGAAGGGCTTTTAGAAACTGTTACTTTAAGTTTAGATTCCTCACTCATTTTAACGGTCTGATAAAGAAAGTTTGGGGGTACTCACGTGAAATATCACCGTGGGTGCGGCACTGGCAGCTTACACAGCCTGAACTAAAGCACAAAATACACGGTATTAACAACAAATCGATTAAGATCGGAATTAGGACGGAAAGAAGATCTGACCGTTGATCACTCTGTTGCGACGGATCCAACTCTTCTCGTTGCTTGGCGCGGCTGGTTGTAAAATATCACCGTGGGTGCGGCACTGGCAGCTTACACAGCCTGAACGTTGATCACTCTGTTGCGACGGATCCAACTCGTCTCGTTGCTTGGCGCAGCTGGTCAGCGAAGAGATCCGGCGATGAAGGTCCAAATGTTGGGAATGATCAAGGCGGTCTTCAATGATTTCCTTTTATTGTTTCGAATATTCAAATGATTGACAATAACAAGTAAAGCGGTATCAGTGACTTCACATTTTTGGAGCCAATGAAACTGTTCAAAGTTTTTGTTGTTAATGTGTTTCTGATATAACTCTATGTTGGTAATGAAACCAAATATCTTTGTTTTTACATCGACAAGTGTTTTATTTGTTCCTTGAAGTTGCTTGTTTAATATATTTAGTTTTTCAAAGATGTCGGCTAAATAACTTACAAATTCTTTGCCATCGATTGTTAACAGATACTTCATTTCAGGTTTGTCGCTTAAAAAAACACTAAGAGTATGAAACAGTTGCATAAATCTTTTCAAGCAGTTTCCTCTGGATAGCCATCTTACTTCAGTATGAAGTAAAAGTCTCACATAGTCTTCATTTTGTTGTTCACAAAATAACTTGAAAAGACGCTCACATTTAGCACTAGTTTTAATAGCATTAACACATTTTATTACTGCATGTAGTACTTCATTTAGAACAGGCGAGATATTTTTAGCTACCAAGTTTTCCTTATGCATACACAATGCACAATCATCATTTCTGGATTCGCATCTTTCATCAATTTTAAGCAACCATATTTCTTGCCCATCATATTAGGGGCTCCATCTGCAGCACAAGATGTTATATTTTTCATTGGTATATCATTGATAGCTAAGTAGTTTTTTAACCTATTATACAGGGTGTCCCAAAAACGACACGTCACAGTGACACTGGGGTTAGGCCAGCACAAGAGGCATCGAATAAGCCTAACATGACCTCAGTAAAAGTTGCTCGGTTTTCAAGATATTGTCAATTTAAACTTTTTCAAAATTTTCACGTTTTTTAACGTGTTCAGTGCTAGCATTACGTTAGATAGCCCTCAGGTTTCGATTTTTCTTTTGTACTCTTGTTGCGAATAGTTGCTTAAGATGATAGAAGTGTTATTTCGTTGATAACTAATGTAAAATGTGGAAAAATACTGGATTGAACTTGAAAAAATTGAACAACGAAAAATTACTTTCAACTTTGATCACTTGCCGTGAAAAAAAATTCAAAGAAACTAAATGAGCAAATAACGTTAAAAACTTGCATGTCTTATGCTTATTCCAAAATGGTATAACACATGTATCTTATTGGTTTAATAAGTTTACAGTAAATGCTCGAACTGTCTCCCTTGAACTCTAATACATAAGTGACATCGCCTAATAAAATTACGGCTCAATGTTCTTAAGCTGATTTCTGATATGGTGCGAGCTGCATCGAATACACGTCGCCGTAACTCTTCTTCGGATCTTATTGGTTTCGCATAAACTTTGTCTTTTAGACAACCCCAATAAAAGAAATCTAAGGGATTTAGATCCGGGGAACGCGGTGGCCATGAAATTGGCCCCTGTCGCCCAATCCATCTTTCGGGGAATGCGTTGCTTAGGTACTGACGTACTGGTAAGGCATAGTGTGCTGGGCAGCCATCTTGTTGGAACCACATCCTTCGTCTCAGCGCCAACGGAGTATCTTCCAATAATACAGGAAGGTTGTTTCGCAAATGTTCTAAATAATTTTGTCCATTCAGAACAGGCGGCAACTCGACCGGTCCCAATATTTGACCGTTGAAAATTCCCGTCCACAGATTAATTTTAAATTGGTACTGTGATCGGTCTTCTCTTTTTTCATGTGGGTTGTCTAATTGCCAGCTATGGATGTTGTGCAAATTGATATACCCATCCCTTTTGCAGGCTGATTCGTCGCTCCATAACACTTCATTGAAGAAATTTGGATTTTCTCTCCATTTCTGAATCATTGTCCGGCAAAACTGGACACGCGCAGCGTAGTCCGCCGGAAGCAGTGTTTGGACGCGTTGGATATGGTAGGGATGGTATTTGTGGCGTTTTAAAATTCGATGTGCCGAAGATTTGGGAACACCAGTGCGGCGTTCAATAATTCGCACTGAAGTTCCTGGCTCCTCTCGTACTTGCTCTAACACCACGTTGTCGTCAACAGTCCGAGGTCTTCCTTCTGAGTGACTCACTCCAGGTAATCTGCCATCACGATAAGCGTTCACAACTCTTAAGATCACTTCGTAAGTCGTCGGATTACGGTTTGGATATCTTTCGGAGTATAATCTTGCAGCCAACACCCTGTATATATCTTTGGAGGTAGTGGTGCTTTCTAATCTTTTACAGAACAACATTTCTTCAGCAAAATACCCTTCATCAATATATCTTACATAGGTTATCAATACTGCCTCACTGTCTCGTTAAAATTGATTCATCCATTTGTACTGAGAAATTTCTTGTTTTCAGCTTTTCAACAAGTTGTTTTTCAATATCTTCACTCATTTCGTCTATTCTTCTTGTTAAATTAAACCTTTTTTTATTATATCTCTTTAATATACAACACCCTGGCTACTTTTTATGACATTTACATTTTTACAAATGTATTCTTTTTATATGTCATATTTTTTGTTATTGTCAAAGAATTATTATACCATTTTACTGCGCAAATCAAAGTTATTTTTATTTAAATATTATTATAAGGTTATGGGACTTTCAGCAACGTAAAAAAATGGATAATTCAACATATCGTGCCCCTGCCGTAACCGTAAGTCAAAGAGCAATCTACAATTCGTGGTGCTTCGCCATGCAGATGACGCTTATTGATGCTGAATTGTGAGACATTGTATCCCAATCATCTGCATGCCCTGTAAAACTCACTCCAGAAGAATTGAATCGACGTGATCAACGCGCGAGATCTAAAATATGTTTAAACATCACCGAAAATGTGTACCCTATTATGATCACCTGTAAAACTGCTGAAGAAATTTGGCTAGCTCTGAAGAAAGCCTATGCAGACAGCAGCCTGACTAGACGTCTTTCATTTCTCAAAAAATTATTCAATTGTAAGCTTGAGTCATATTCGGATATATAAAGCTATATCAACGACATCCACATATCACAAGATGATTGATGAGCTGAACATGACCATCGACTCGTTGACTTGTAAACTTGTCACTTCTCGAGAATCCATTGATTCTATCCACCTGGAAGCTGACTTAGGGCCAAGTATCAAGCATCATGACGACAAGCCTAAAGGTATCATTAGTACTAATCAGTCGCAAGTTTTGGCATCACCTCGGGCAGTCGAACCGGTACTGTTGGCCAATGTACCCCGTTATTCATGCTCTGCTCAGAATGGATTGCAAATTCCTTTAGAATCAAGATATGTAATGTTTAGTGATGAAATAGGAAAAGACATAGGTTACTTTCTGATGAATCACTTAGAGCAACCAATTATAAATAATTGTATGCCAAGTTTTAACTTTGACTATATTGTCAGTAAAATAAAAACCTATAAGTTCAATAGTAATGACAACCTCATTATATTACTTGGAAATGTGAGAGGTATGAAAGGGGATTCGCTTAAACAGTTCTACGCTGTTTTGAATAACTTAAACATTAATAGTGTTACTATGTTTACATTCCCATATTGTAAATATCAAAGTAAAAAAAAAATCATGTAATATTTAAATTAAACTGTAGTTTATATAAATTTGCTCAATACATGGATAAAATACATGTAATTGACATTAACAAATTGTCATGTATTAGTAATAAATTCTTTTTGACAAAGGGCAGCATATGTATGCCCAAATATTGTAAAAATAGATTAGCTATAGTGCTAAAATATTACCTTATAACTGCAGCCAAGAACGTGGCTGTAAATTTGCTAAGTGACAATGCTTTTATTGAGCAACACTTAGAAAATAAGACCTTGGAATATGTTCCAAATAATTTAAATTGAATCGTAAGACAACAGAGGTTATCTCTGGCTGTTTGACGACAAGAGGAAAGCCAAATTACTTAAAAATTGTCCATCAAAACATACAAGGCTTTCCTGGCAAAGATTTAGAAATTAATTTGTTTTTAATTTGTGAAAATATTGACATATTATGTGTTACCGAGCATTGGCTGAAAAACTATGAATCAATTACATTTGATAACAATTATAGCATTGTAAGCTCATTTACTAGACAGTATGCAATAAGAGGTGGTTCTCTAATTATATTAAATAATATATTGCGTTGCAAAGAACGTAAAGATGTAGTGTCGCTTTCAATTGAAAGAATTATTGAAATATCGTGTGTGGAACTTGATGATCTTATAATAGTTTGTATATATAGACCCCCAATGTAGTTGTATGTGGCGATTTCAATATCAATATCTTAGATTTATCACCTTTGTCCAACAAGTTTATCAATTTATTTAAATCATTTGATTTGCATTATGTATTTAATCAACCAACTAGAGTAACACCCACATCGGCTACTTGCTTAGACAATATCTTCTGTAATTGCAAAGTGTATGAATATGCTATTATAAGTTGTATCAACTCTGACCATAGTAGCCAGTTAGCTTGTATTGAGCACCATCATGTAAATTCTGAAGTGGAAATAGTTTGTAGGCCTATAACTAATGGTAGGTTATGTAAATTTAAAAAGAAAATAACGTCTCAAATCACATCTTTGCCGGCGACAAATGGAGATGCCAATTATCTATATAATAACTTATTTAATTTAGTTAAAAAAGAAAGCAAAGAAATATTCCCACAAAAAGTTGTAAAATTAAAAAACAAAATGAAATTCTGTGATTGGGCTACACCCGGTATATATAAAAGCAGGCGTAAGCTATTTGAACTTTATGCTTTAAAATCAACTTCTATTGACCCTGCCTTCATTGATTATGTAAGCCAATACTCAAAAACTTTTAAAAAAGTTTGTTTGTCTGCCAAGTCTTTATACATATCAAACAAAATAAATTTGTCTAAAAATAAAGTTAAGACCACGTGGAATATAATAAATCAGGAAGCTGGAAAAGTTCAAACTTCTAGCAACTCTTTTACTTTGGAAATAAATAATAAGGAAATTAAATCTGATGATGCAGTTGCTAATGCATTTGTCGATTATTTTGCTCAAATACCTGTGATAACTACAAGTGGTCTTAGTTCATCTCCTGATATAGCAGTCACCCTACTTGAGTCACGTGTGGATAAGTGCAGTAAACTCTTCCAATTTAGCCATATTGATGCTATCACAGTTGTAAAATCATTCCGTTCTCTTAACAAGAAGAAAACGGAGGATCTCTGGGGTATCTCAATTCACATTATTCAGTCTGTCATAGATGAATTAGCCCCACTATTAGCCCAAATTTTTAACAATTGTGTTGATGAGGGTATCTTCCCTGATTTAATGAAAAACAGTAAACTAATACCCCTTTTCAAATCAGGCGACAAAAAAGACCCCTCAAATTTTAGACCTATTTCTATATTACCAGCTTTTAGTAAAATTTTTGAGAAAATTGTTTATAATCAGCTATTAGGTCACATAAGAACTAACAGGCTATTGCATGAAAAACAGTTTGGTTTCACCAAAGGTAGATCCACTACTGATGCAGGAACTGCACTTCTCAAACATATTTTTGATGCTTGGGAAGCCAAGCAGGATGTGATTGGAGTGTTTTGCGATCTTTCAAAAGCTTTTGACTGTGTGAGTCATGAAACGCTTTTAGCTAAACTTAGACATTATGGTGTCTCAGATGGAGCTGGCTGCCTTATTAAATCGTATTTATCGGACAGACTACAAAAAGTGGTCATAAATAGGTCAGAGTCTGCTAGCGCACCTATTATGATGGGTGTGCCCCAGGGATCAATATTGGGTCCTTTACTGTTTTTAGTATATATAAATGACCTTCCTTATTACGTTACAGACTCATGTGAGACAGTCTTATTTGCAGATGATACTTCTTTGTTATTCAAAGTCGACAGACAAAAGTCATGTTTTGACGATGTGAATAGTGCACTCTCCAGAGTCATGTATTGGTTTGAAATCAATAATTTATCATTAAACTCAAGAAAAACCAAATGTATAAAATTTTCGTTGCCGAATGTTCGGCAGGTTGATACTCATTTAAATATAAATGGTGATGTCATTGACTTAGTAAACAATACAAAATTCTTAGGTATTACATTAGATTCACGTTTACAATGGGACCCACATATTGAAGCCTTGGCAAACAAACTTAGTTCTGCAGCGTACGCAGTAAAAAAGATTAGGCTATTAACTAACGTTGAAACGGCAAGATTAATCTACTTTAGCTATTTTCATAGTGTTATGTCCTATGGACTATTGCTATGGGGATCAGCGGCCAATATTGAAAGCATCTTCGTGCTACAAAAAAGAGCGATTCGTAACATTTACAAATTACGGGCTAGAGATTCGCTTAGAGAATTGTTCAAAGAAATTAATATTTTAACTTTAGCCAGTCAATATATTTTTGACAACTTAATTTATGTATATAGAAACTACCACTCATACAATAAAAATAGTGATTTACATAATGTAAATACAAGAAATAAAAATAAACTTGCCGTTCCAATGTACAGGCTCCATAAGATTAGCTGTTCCTTTTTGGGGAAATGTATAAAAATGTTTAATAAGCTTCCACAAAGCATTATTGAGTTGCCTTTGCACAACTTTAAAAATCACATCAAAAAGACACTTATTAGTAAAGCATATTATAAAGTAAGTGATTATTTAAACGATAACACTGTATGGAGCTAGGTGCGGTATCCCAAAAGCCATGCTTGGTAACAACATAATTATTTATTTATTATTTTTTGTCTTTTCCTTTTGACATTTAATGTGTATGTAAATGTACATACGAAAATATTATATTATGTATGTTAGCTTTATTGTAGCTTTAAGTTTATTTTTTTTATTTTTTTTTATAAATGACTAATTGTAAATAACGATTAAAAAAGAGGAGATAAAAAATAAACCCTGAGAGTTTCTTACCAGTTCTTCTCTAGGGCCTCCCAATTTCCGAACTGGTGGTAGAGTTTGACGTCAATAAGTGCCTGCAAAGGTCTATGTTGAATAAAGAATTTTTGAATTTTGAATTTTGAATCCGTGAAACTCAACAGAAGCTTTCTGCTATTGGTAAAGCTGTAGAAGATATATATAAATGCAGGAAACGGTTTTATAATTTAAAAAAGAAAAGGAAGGGCATCAGTGATTCTAAAGCTAATTACATTACAGACGTAACACTTTTATCATCTTTTCATTCCATTTCAGGTCATAATTCCTCTTTATCCCAGGATTGGTACATTGACTCGGGCTTGTTTTGAGGATTGGTTTATTGATTTTACTCCTCTCCGTAAGCCAGTTACTGTTGCTAATAATGAAGTTGTATATAGTGAAGGAAAAGGTACTGTGTCTGTAAATATATCTGATAATTTAGTAAAAATTTCAAATGTACTATATGTACCACAACTTTCGACAAATTTATTATCTGTTAGGGAATTCGTTGGTAAGGGTTTTGTAGTATTTTTTTCTCCAAAGGGCGCATCTATATTTAAAAAAGAAGGATGTAAAGTGTCTGGTACAGTTTTAGCTTCTGCCTCTGATTATGCAGGCATGTATAAGTTAGATTCTTCCTTTCCATGTCTAGCATATACAGCTCATAATAAAGAAAACATGTTGTTATGGCATCGACGCCTGGGTCACCTAAATAACACATCCCCAGATATTTTAAAGAAAAAACATGTAGGGATAGATTACTCTGACAAAATAAGTCAAACATGCGTCCCATGTTTACAGGGTAAGTTGTCAAAGAAACCTTTCCAAACATCGAGTATAGTAGTATGAGTAGGTCTAATAATAAACTTGAGATTATTCACACTGACGTATGTGGATCAATGAGTACACGTTCGTGGGGAGGCTCTCTATACCTACTAACTTTTACTGACGACTACTCTCGAAAAACTTTTGGTTATTTATTAAAAAGTTTGTTGAATTTAAGGACCTTGTCGAAAAACAAATAAGTCATAAAATAAAAGCAATTCGGTCGGATAATGGTAGTGAATATGTCAACCATAAAATGACTACATTTCTGAAGGAAAATGGTATCATTCAGCAACTGACGGTCCCTTATCACCCTCAGCAAAATGGTGTAGCAGAGAGAGTGGACAGAACCGTTATAGAAAAAGCAAGATCTATGCTTGAAGATGCCAATTTGCCAAAAGCCTATTGGGGAGAAGCTATGAGTACAGCGATTTATCTTAAAAATCATTCTCCAACGCAGGCATTAAGCAATAAAATTCCAGAGGAAATTTGGAGTGATAAAGCAGCCAATCTACGTACATTTACGTTTTTTGGATGTAAAGCCTATGCCTTAGTTCCAAAAGAAAAGAGAACTAAGTTAGATCCAAAAACTTCAGAATGATTGTTTGTAGGATACCCATCTGACTGCAAAGGTTATCGTTTAGTTAATCCTAAATACCCTAGGAGTGTTATAATCGCTAGAGACGTAGTTTTTCTCGAACAAAAAGCCGTCGAGACCGTCCAAGAACCGTCTCAAACCATAAATTCGAATCCATAAGAATCGGAAATGCCAATAACTAGTATCGAAGTAACTATTCCAATAGATACTGTTCCATCTGTATCTTCCACAAGTACTGAACAAGTTTCAGAGAATCAACAGTCACTTGAATGTCACGATCATGTACCCATAGACTCTGAGTCATTGAGTAATAGCAATCCAGAAGTCACAGAGAGTAACAGTGATACTCGTCGTTATCCTTGCCGGGAGCGAAATCCTCTGCAAAGATATGAAACAAGCACTTGCCTGACGTCTCCGGATGTCGTCATTGAACCAGAGTCATACAAACAGGTACAGGACGACAATAATAGGGATGACTGGCTTAATGCTATGAAAGCGGATTATGATTCATTGATGAAACATGGTACTTGGGTATTGACAGGTCTAAAGACAGATTTCCTAAACCTGTCAAATGTAAATGGGTGTACAAAATTAAGAAAAATACAGATGGGCAAATTGTTAAATTTAAGGCTCGCCTTGTAGCGAAGGGTTTTACCCAAGTATATGGAGTAGATTATGGAGAAACTTTTTTCCCAGTAACAAGGTTGTCGTCCATTAGACTTCTTTTAGCGTTCGCTGCCAAATCAAATCTTCAGATTGAACATCTGGATGTTGAAACCGCTTTTTTGAACGGCGAACTTGAAGAAGAAATTTATATGGAACAACCTGAAGGTTTCATTACAGAGCCAGGAAAGGTATGTTTACTAAAAAAATCTGTCTATGGTCTCAAACAAGCTCCGAGACAGTGGAATAAAAAAGTGTGCGAAGCAATGCAAAAATTGTCTATGACTCGTGCAGAAACTGAACACTGTATATATTATAAACGAGAATGTGACAATCTTCATGTAGTAGCTGTTTTTGTCAACGATTTTTTCATATCACATCATGCAGTGTCTATCCTCAGCCAATTTAATGTACATTACGGGGAGGTACACTGGAGAGCAGCTAAAAGGGTTCAACGGTACCTTAGGGCAACTAAAAATAAAAAGTTGATGTACACAAAATCAACGGATGGTACTGTAGGATATGCTGATGTAGACTATGGGTCTAATCTCATAGACCGCAGATCCTATAGAGGTTTTGTGTTTTTGCTCAGTGGCTCAGCTATATATCCTGGGAGTCACGTAAACAATGCACTGTCGCACTATCTACTACTGAAGCAAAATATATGGCCCTAAGTAAAGCCTGCAAAGAAGCCATATACTTTTTTTATTAAAGTTTTTGAACACAGTAAGCCAATTACGCTGTATTACGATAATCAAAGTGCACTTCAACTCACCAAAAACAATACTCATCACTCTCGCTCTAAACATTTTGACCTTAGGCATCATTTTATCAGAAATTCTATAGCTAGTAATGAAATAGATGTTAAATATATTCCTACTGGCAATATGATTGCTGATGTCCTTACCAAGTGTTTACCAAATATTAAACATTGTAAATTTGTAAAAAGTTTAGGTTTGGTTTAAATTTATAGTAGTGCGAAAGAGTGTTTATTTATGTTGATAGTTTATATAATAATATAGACTTAATTGTTAATATTTTTTTTAGTATAGTGATAATTGTTTTAGTGTAGTGTTCCTTTGATTTTGCTACTGCTTGTATATAATTTTGTACACATATACAGGATGTATAAATTACGGGCAGGTGTTAAATTAAACCTTTTTTTATTATATCTTTTTAATATACAACACCCTGGCTACTTTTTATGACATTAACATTTTTACAAATGTATTTTTTTATATGTCATATTTTTTGTTATTGTCAAAGAATTATTATACCATTTTACTGCGCAAATCAAAGTTATTTTTATTTAATATTATTAGAACTTCTACTAACAATATTGTTACTGAGTGACATAGCTTTTACATCTTTGTCATCTTTTACCAGAACCGTTTTAAGAAATATAATATGTGTTAAAATTATTTCAATATGACAGAGTAAACGTACAAGAAACTGTCGTATACCGACATTTTAATAATATTAAACCCCTAATTTTACGTAATTTCTGTCGGCTTTCGTGTCACCACCGCTGTCGTGGCAGTTTTTGCACCTTGGTTCCAGGTTTTCCCGGCGAGCCGGGCATTCCTGTCATGTGTGCGCAGCCCCGCAGTAATTGCAGTACTGCTGACTATCTTTACACATGGCTTTGGTGTGCCTGAAACCAAGGCACTTAGCGCACTGGATAAGTGGTGATTGGACTTCCACTGTTACCCTTCCCAGACCAATGAAGACTACCCCGGTCTCCAGCAGTTTTTTGTGTAGAAGAGGCGACACCTCCGCCACCAGGTGACACTGAAGCGCGTTTCTCGCGCGTTTTCTATATCGGAGCGCCACATTCTGGTCCTCCGGATTGAGACCCTCAAAATCTTTTTTGTTTTGTGCTTTCAAGTTATCCACGATTTCTTCATCGGAGTGATAACTCATCACTACGTTGAATCTCACTAGCAGGTTTCGCTGAGTGGCCTCTTGTACTTTTAACGTATTGTTACTCTGTATTTGGTTATGGAGTTTTTTAGCGCCCTCACAGCTCGGCGGTCTCACAGCTCAGGATGATTTTACGGTTTTTAGCCTTCCTCACCCTATCTACAGTATGTTATTGGGCACGCTAAGACACCGTGAGTGACGGAGGCGAACGGAGTGAGCCATTGGAATAACATCCTACTAGCACCCTTACTGGGCAAGATGAGCAGATTTTGGCAATGGCAGGTTGCCAAATTACACCATTATCCAATCCTTATGATGATGCTGCATTATATTTTGGTTAGTTTTTACTGTTTTGTAGCTTTTTTTATAAATATACATATATTAGGTGCAGCAGATGACCTCCCGCCTAATGTTAAACGGTGAAGGAAGTCCAAATGCTGCCGCCCCCTACCGGTCCAAGAGATTTTTTTTCATGCCTCTTTATAGTGTACTAGCTATTCTGTGTGGTTTTAACTTATCTACTTAAATTTGTGTATATATAAAAAAATATGATTTTTCAGGTGACACAGAAAATAATAAAACAAAACGAAATTGACATATCACCTAATATCACAATAAAGAATACTGATCTTGATAATTAATTATTATACCTCATCTTAACTTTGCTTCACGGCATACTTACTAAAGTTTATTATTACTTATTGTATTGCAGATGACTATGATACAAACATGGCCAACATAAATTGTGCCAAAGATAAAAGTCAAGAGCTTTGCACTGGTACAACCCTTATAGCAGGTAATAATTTTATTTATCAAATATTTTATACCACTTATAACAAAAATTAATATATGTAAAATAGAATAGAATAAAAAAAAAAGAATTATCTGAAGTATTTATTTTCTATTGTTTTCTTTGTTGCAGATGACCAGGAAGTTACAATTTCTAAGAATAAGCAAAATCAAACTTTGACCATTGATTCAACAAGTAACCATTATTCTGAAATGTTAATTACTTACTGTATGTAATAAATACTAATTAATTAATATATAGAATTTATGGATTTCAGGAAAAGTGAAGCCAATGAAAGATGATATTAAGCAACAATATTTTAAAACAAAATTAAGAAATGCGAGATTAGAAAATAGATATTGGATTAATAAAAACAAAATGGAAGTAAATAAATATAAAATAGAAATGCAAATATTAAAATTAAGATTGAAAAAATTACAATCATCTAAAACTCAACTCAGATAATAACCACATCAATATAAATTATCCCTTATTCAAATATTGGGAAATTATTTCCCACTTGACAGTACCGTAATATTTCTTTATTATTTCTTTACTGGTAACTCTAATCAGTACCAATCCAGGAACAAAATAATTTTACACACTTTTTAAATATTTTACTTGGCAACATTTTGGACAAAATTGCGTAATGTCATCGTATGTCAATGTCAAAGTCACAATTTGAATTTTTTGGTGCACAAAACCGGTTCTCGCAGGACTTTCGAAAATTTTTGTAGAAAAAAAATCTGGTAAGTACATAAACAATATATTGATGTAAACTAGACTTATTTTCTGAATGCTTTTTACGGTTTCTGTGCTTTTTGCACTGATATTTCTTGGATTTTATTAGGTTTAATTAGGTGGGAAATAATTTCCCAATGTTCGTTCCTGCTTTGATAAACATCAGTGTCTTTATATATATATAAAATTGTTTGTCAGCTGTAATAATAACGGTATAGGAACTTGTAATACGATAGCGAGTAAGTCAAATTAGTGGCTTTTTGCAAAATTGTGACTGCGTTTATGTGATTTCTATGCTTTATTCCAAACGAAGCCACTTATAAGTTTTAGGACTTACTTATAAAAAGTTGGCAATTATGACTTATGACATAATTGCCAACTTTTTATAATTTACTTTCAGCTATTCAAATATGGACGCAAGAAAGGAACGTAAAGTGCTCGCCAAGAAACTATTAGAAGAGGTGGTACAAAATTTAGACGACTTGTCTGATTTATCAGGCTCAGATTCTGAGGATGACTCATGCTTTATCAACAGTATTCATTCTCCTTCCGATAGTTACCTAAATCAGCTCGATGATAACCTAATTGAACAACGTCTTGAACATATCTTTGGCTTTGGATTGACGGGAGACAAACAAGACCCACCTTCTCCCCCTATGCAAACTCAACAGATTTCAACGGATGCCTTACTGACAGTCTTAGATGAAACATCGCATTTCGCAAACACACCAAAAACAGACAACAGTCTTTTGCCAACTCACTTAGGTACTGAAACTGAGCAATGTTATGATCAGCCTTCTGACGTTCACACATTTAATGAAGTTCAGCAAAATTTTGATGTCATTGATGCCCCCATGGAAGAGTTTTTGGCAGATGATGGCCAAGAGTCTGAAACTAACAACGAAGTACGCAGAGATCGTTCTCAGCCAAGAGTATGGGAGATAAAATCGGAAACCCATGAAGTTCCTCTTTTCGAAAAAAGTTTTAAGCCCAAGGCTAACGATACTCATAAAACATCACCTCTAAGTATTTTTGAGCGGCTTTTTCCTGATGAACTGATGGTAATAATTGTGGAACAAACCAACAGATACGCCCGTCAGAAAAATAGTACTAACTGGAAACTGGAAACTGGAGTCAGAGAGGTTGTCTAATTGCAACTTGTCCGGTTGCTTTATAGACAGCCCGGGTACGCGACCCCGACTTCTCGAGCTGTCGATGCCGTTTACCTCTTACATCCGCGGAATCGATGTCCCCTCCATCCCATTCCTCTCCTATCACAGTTGTGGTAAGGTTCGGTACTAAAAAGGATGTCCTTTAGGTGCCGGGCCTGTGCGGGTTGGTACCACCGTTCTGCCTATTTCAATCGTGAAGCAGTTATGTGTTTCGTTTGAAGGGCAGAAACAGCCGCTCCTTCATACGACCGTCCTGCCCCTTCTGTGGTGAGGAGTCTTGGCGGTATTCGAGGCTAGCGGGTCGATTGGTCTCAGTGAGGCTGTTGGGCGTGACGGGTTGACGCGCGGCACAGGGAGACCTGGTGGAAATGGTTTCCGTCGGCCACCTGCCGGTCAGTAGAGGACCCGAACCCCGAATATCCTGTCTGGGAGGCTGTCCTGCCAACCGGCGAAAATCCCGTCGTGCGGTCTTCGTGCCGGAGTGGGAGACCGGAGTGGATCCCGATGACTGCAGGCGGGGGGCACCGGGGGCCCTTCCGTGCCGCGCGTCAGCCCTTCACACAACCCACGCCTTCACTTTGTACCGTGATCTGCGCTTTCTTTGTTTATCGCCGGGATCCTCCCCACATTTTTTACCCTTTCCCAAATTAAACTCTTTTAATAATGGCCAGAAAAATAAAGAAGAAGCAGGTTCGTACGGCGGACACCCAATCCACAATCAAGATGGATTTCTGCAATATCAGGGGTCTACATAGTAATCTCGATGCCGTCCACCACCATCTCGAGACGGCTCGGCCTACCTTGCTCTTCTTGACGGAGACGCAAATATGCGCTCCGGACGATATTTCGTACCTGAAGTTCCCGGGTTACGAACTGGAACACACATTCCAGCGTAAAGCCGGTGTGTGCGTGTTCGTCCGGGGCGATGTTTGCTGCCGCCGCCTTCGGGGCCTCGAGCATCGGGATCTGTCGTTACTCTGGCTTCGCGTAGACCATGGGGGCGTTACCCGAATCTACGCGTGCCTTTACAGGTCCCATGCCAGTGACTTGGGGTCAGCTCAGCTTTTTGAGCACGTCCAAGAGGGGATTGACCGAGCCTTGGAACAGTATCCATCTGCGGAGGTGGTGGTCCTTGGTGACTTTAATGCTCATCACAAAGAGTGGTTGAAGTCCCGGACCACCGACCTCCCGGGTAGAACTGTCTTCAACATGGCTTCGGCTATGGTCTCTCTCTCTCAACTGGTGTTACAGCCCACCCGTATACCAGATATAGAGAGCCATAATGCCTCCCTGCTGGATCTTCTGTTGACTACACGACCTAGCGGATACAGGGTTGTGGTCGATGCTCCTCTCGGATCATCAGATCACTGCCTTGTCCGTAGTACCGCCAGACTCGCGCAACCACATCGCGCAGCCACGGCCAGCAGCCGTACAGTTTGGCGGTATAAGTCAGCAGACTGGGATGGACTCCGGGAATTCTTCGGATCCTACCCCTGGAAGCGGCTCTGCTTCACTTCCGCAGATCCCGATACCTGCGCAGACTGCGTCACGGAGACGGTGTTGATGGGAATGAAAACATTCATTCCCAGCACCTCCGTTCCTGTTGGCGGCTGCAGTCAACGCTGGTATAATAATACCTGCCGGAGGACTGCACATCGCAAGCAGTCTGCGTTCCTCGCCTGGAACAACGCCAGGAAAAATCGGGATCCTGATTTGGCGGAGAAGAAGCGACAGTACAACGCCGCATCCAGATCCAACAGGAAGGCTATTGCCGAAGCCAAGGCGGAGCACGTGGCCAGAATTGGCGAGCGACTAGGAAGCTATCCCAGTGGGAGCCGCGCCTTCTGGTCGCTGGCCAAAGCTGCGCAACGGAACTTCTGCCAGTCCAGTCTCCCACCACTGCGAGCAAGCGATAGCAGCCTGGCCCATAGCGCAAAAGAGAAGGCCGATCTTCTGGCTGAACTCTTTGCCTCGAACTCGACCATGGACGATGGAGGGACCACGCCACCTACCATCCCTCGGTGTGGAAGTTCACTGCCTGAAATCCGTATTACACAACGTGCGGTCAGGCGGGAACTTAAGCTCCTGAACGTCCATAAGTCGAGCGGGCCGGATGGCATCCCAGCAGTGGTACTAAAGACGTGTGCCCCTGAATTGACCCCCGTATTAACGCGCCTTTACCGTCTTTCTTACCAGCAGAACAGGGTTCCATCTTCGTGGAAGATTGCCCACGTCCACCCAATTCCCAAAAAGGGTGACCGAGCCGACCCATCAAATTACAGGCCAATTGCGATAACGTCCCTGCTCTCCAAAATTATGGAGCGGGTAATCAATACCCGCCTTCTACGGTACCTGGAAGAGCACCAGCTAATTAGCGATCGTCAGTACGGTTTCCGTCACGGCCGCTCGGCTGGTGACCTTTTAGTGTACCTGACACACCATTGGGCAGAAGCTTTGGAGAGCAAAGGTGAGGCTCTCGCCGTTGGACTGGATATCGCGAAGGCGTTTGATAGGGTCTGGCATAAGGGTCTTCTTTCGAAATTACCATCCTATGGAATCCCGGGGGACTCTGCAAATGGATAGCCAGCTTCCTGGACGGTAGGAGCATCAAAGTCGTCTCTGACGGCTGCTGCTCCAAAACCTTGTTCATTAATGCTGGCGTTCCACAAGGTTCGGTGCTCTCCCCAAACACTGTTCATTCTGCATATCAATGACATGTTGTCAGTTGAGAACATTCATTGCTATGCGGATGACAGTACGGGTGATGCGCGGTATACCAACCACCAGACCGTCCCTCGGATTGCATTACACGAAAGGCGGTTGCAACTTGTGTCTGAAGTCGAAGACTCTCTAGGGCGAGTCTCCGAATGGGGTACAAAGAACTTAGTCAAGTTCAACCCCACGAAGACACAGGTGTGCGCGTTCACTGCGAAGAAGGACCCATTTATCGTAGTGCCTCAGTTCCAAGGAGTTGCTCTTCGAATGACAGACTCTATTGGGATCCTCGGTGTGGAAATCTCTGCTACAGTGCAGTTTGGGAGTCACTTGGAGGACAAAACCAAATTGGTGAGCAAAAAACTGGGAGTTCTGAACAGAGCGAAGCGGTACTTCACACCCAGTCAGCGCCTGAAGCTTTATAAAGCCCAAATTCGGCCTCACATGGAGTACTGCTCACACCTCTGGGCTGGAGCTCCCAAATATCAGCTCGACCCACTTGACTCCTTGCAAAGGCGTGCTTTCCGCATCGTAGGAGACCCCAATATTACAGCCTCAACAGAGACCCTGGAGCAGCGGAGAGACTTTGGATCTCTCTGCGTCCTATATAGGCTCGTCAACGGGGAGTGCTCCGAGGAACTCTTTGCAATGGTGCCCACATCACCTTTTTACCATCGCACCACCCGCCACCGCAGCAAAGTCCATCCGTACTACCTGGAACCGATCTGCTCCAGTACAGCTCGGTTTCAGCGTTCATTTCTCCCGCGTACGTGCAAACTTTGGAATGAGCTCCCTGCTGCGGTGTTTCCTGAGCACTACGATATGGCCGTCTTCAAACGAGGCCTAAAAAGAGTATTTCTCTCCAGGTAGGCAGAGACTGAGCTGTGCCCCTGGCATTGCAGATGTCCATGAGCGATGGTTACCACTCACCATCAGGTGGGCCATCTGCTCGTCTGCCGCAAAGGCCATAAAAAAAAAAAAAAAAAAAAAAAAAACCTGTAACTCTACAAGATATTAAGGCGTATCTAGGAGTTTTAATCCTTATGGGCTTAAATCCTTTACCGGACATGGAACTCTACTGGTCATCAGATCCCTTTTATTACAATAAGGAAATTGCCCAGGTTTTCCCAATAGTAAGATTTAAAAAAATTACAGAAAACCTCCACTTAAATGATAACGAGATGGAACCACCAAGAAACTCCCCTGAATATGACAATTATTTAAATTGAGACCCCTCCTCACAGAACTCAACAAAGTTTATCAAAGAGAGGCATACAATTCAGAAGTACAATCGATTGATGAGTGTATGGTCAAATTTAAAGGGCGCAGCTCCTTAAAGCAATACATGCCGAAAAAACCCATCAAAAGAGGATTTAAGGTATGGGCAAGATGTGACGCCAAAACTGGGTACTTGTACCAATTCGAAGTGTATTCAGGAAAAGGCGACAGCACCGAAAATGAAGGGTTAGGCTACAATGTTGTCATGAAACTCTGCAGTAACGTACCAAGAAACACTTTAATTGCCTTTGACAACTTTTTTACTAGCTGTAACCTCATGGAGGATCTTTACGATAAAAATATTTATGCAGTGGGAACAGTCAGATGCAACAGAAAGGACTTACCTGATATGATAAAAAAAAACAACCGAAACCATTGCGATTAGATAAACATCAGTTTTCAGCGGTTACTGCAGAGCCAATCACAGCCATTTAATGGCTTGACACAAAGGAAGTTACTGTCCTGACAACAGCACATCAGCCCTTAGACACAAGGATGATAAAAAGAACCCAAAAGGATGGCTCTAGAGCTGACATTCTCTGCCCGGCTGCAATTGCTTCATACACGCTCAGTATGGGCGGAGTAGATCTTTTTGACCATTTTAGATCGTCATACCCTATAAACCGGAAATCCAGGAAATATTGGATGCGACTATTCTTCTTTCTGTTCGATGCATCTATAATTAATGCCTACATAACGTACAACTACTCCCATGTCCCGACCCTGCATGGCCACCGTGATTTCAGACTACGGTTAGCACGTGCCCTTATAGATAATCACACGACACGAAAAACTCACACAAACAGATGTAGTTTTTAAAAAAAATATAAAGGTGGTTTGGCGTTCCCGATGAGATTCGGCTGCTAAATGTTGGCATACACTTGCCTGAAGAAAGTGCCACTTACAAAAGATGTCGCTTTTGCAGCACAAAGCACAAAGAACAGAGGACAAAAATAGTATGTTCCTCCTGTGGAGTAGCTCTTTATACCAAAAACTGTTTCAAAACCTTTCACACAGTTCTTACTCAGTAATGTTATTTTCATATAGTATTTGAAAAGTTCTTAATAAAATATTATTTGTGACATTCTAGTTTCATTTTATTTTTATAATTTTATTCAATCACTCAATCATGTTATATTGAATTTTTTATATAAAAAAAATAAACAAGTAAAGTAGGAGTAAGTAATATGTATAGAATTTGTAGTAAAAATGTCCCAAAAAAATGTAACCATTCCGGATGATGGGAAATAATTTCCCACTTAATTATATTTTGCTTTTCCATACTGGATAATGGGAAATAATTTCCAACCTAAAACCCCCATTTCCCCTCTTTTTATAAAAAATGATGTTTTTTTCGAAATCTACAAAGCCCTTTTACCTAGAAACCATGTTTAATTCATAATTTTATTTAAAAAAAATCCATTTGATTAAGGGTTATTAGAAAATATCAGAAATTATATCCATATCAAACTTTTAAAATTAACAGATTTCTTGAAATTTGGTCAAGATTAAAAAATACACAAATTTGTATTTGTTCATTTGCATTTTATTTAAAAATGCACTGTCTTGTGCTTTGTTAATAGTATAGATTAGGCACTTATATTTGAATTCACAATTCTGTATATCAGTTCTGTCATGCCAATACTTCTAATTTAATGTTTAATAGGAACGATCTCATTACTGATAAGACTGATTTGATTTTATTTAAAATAAAAAATGTTTTTAGTCTGGCAAATGTGTATTAATTATCATTGTTCGTTTTGTATAAAGTTTTGATTGTTAGACGGATTATTATATGGAACCGTAGGCTCTTCCTCAATATAAGGTAATGAATTTTCGCCTTTATATAGGTCATCCTGTCTGTTCAGTGCAATATTGTGTAAAACTGCACAGGCTACAATAATGGGAGGGATATTCGTTATCTTAAGACCCAATCCATTTTGTAAGCAGAGAAATCTCCTTTTTAAAACACCAAAAAGCCTCTCAATGGGATATCTAGTGCTTATTTGAGATCGGTTATAAACTTCTTCTGCAGGAGTTTATGTGTTAACGGCAGGTTTTCCGAGCGCAATAGGCATTTAACTCGTACCGCAGCCCCCGCCATCGAGGAGGGTATCGTAATAAAGCGGAGCGTCGCGCGGAGTTCGCGCGCTATTTACTTTTGTGTGAAGTTGTGTCACAGTGTAGAAAAATGATGCAGTAGGTCAACTCATTGCAACATATTGATTAAAATAATCAAATACATTAGTTAGCCGGTATGTATAAAATGATACCTATATAAATTAGGTAGGTATTTATTGTATACCTAGATACTAATATTAATAACTGAATGAACTGAATATTTACTCTTATGAGTATATCATAAGAACAGTAATTACGTAACTAATTCTCTAAGTCTATTAGATTAGAATACCTACTTTTTAAAACATATATATTTGTATATATATGTTTATTAGATTAGTGTAATATATTCAGTTAAATTTGGTATAATTCGTTTTTTATCATATACTTAAGTTTGTAGATTTTTGTTTGATTCGGAATAAATATTATTATTCTTTGTCACGAATCGTGTATTGTGTAGGTCAATAAAATATCAAATTAAAATAAAGTAAATTATTTTTATTACAAATAAATACACGAATCAAAGTTCTGATAGAATGAGTTGTCGTGTACTGGGTCCTGGTTCCGCACGATCGTGATTATTTTGTGTTTGAGAAAGTGTCGGACGTATGTTTTCCTTATCTTGTAATGAGATATCTCGTATGGCCATTCCTCGTGTGTGTCTAGAATCTACTAATTCTGGAAGCAAACATTTCATATAAAATGTGACCAGTGTAGATTCCATTTTCTGGTTCCAGAAATCGTCATCCCTTGCAATATACTCTATATGTACAGGGCTCTTTTCGCCTGTCCAAATGCCTAGCAAGCATAATCGTCGTTGTGTAATGTGGAGCTGTCCTTGTATCTGAAAATACCAGTTACTATTTTTATTTATAACAAATTGATGCGTTTTTTTATCATATTTTAAAATTTGAATTTTATTTCCTTTAACAGCTTCTATAAATTCTATTTTAGCAGCTGTGATAGGACATTTAACTTCCACGATTATGTCATCACTAATTAACCCATCGGGGGTTGCGCCAATGAAGGGGTACATTTCATCAATAAATAATCCACATGGAGAAATGACAACCTTTTCTTGTTGCTGAATTTGTTGAATTGCTTGTTGTTCGTTTTCAATTCCGTGAGCAATGGATGCAATGTGTGCTAAGTTTTTTTTATAAAGAATATTTTTCACTAAAGGAGCGGTACCTATACTTATTTTCCTTTTGCAAATAAGTCCAAAGTTGAACGCGGTAACAAGATTTTTTCTTATTTCTAACCATTCGCTACTATCTTTCTGTAGTACAGTTGACCTTTCGATACAGTGTCTATTCATTTTTTACAAATTCTTCTTTAGCTTTATTTCATTCATCGTCCGGCATATCGGGTGCTGAACTAGTTGGACCATATTCGTGCTGCATTCTGTTAACTTCTTTTAACTTTCTACGCTTTTTCGTTCGATTTTCTATGTTTAATTTTCTTTTATGTGCCCTTCTTCTTTCAATTTCTTTAACTCTGCCTTCAGGATTTTTATTTGTGAAAGCTGCTTGTACCGAAGATATTGCAGACTTAGAATTAAAAGAAACTAATGCTGCTGCACACCTGCCTTGGTGACCCCGCTTCAATGCAAAATTTACTCTTTTGCCGCCAATAAATTTCGCGATAACATTATTAAAACATTCTACAGCATTCGTGTCAACGTCTTCTATTAGGCTTCTTGATTTTGAAGCAACATTTGAAATAATTGCGTTTATTCTAAATAGAAACGTCGAATTTTGGATGTCTTTTAATCCATTTTGAAGAGATTTTTTTTTGCAATTATAGTCTTGACACATTCTATGGTCGCCATAAGCGTGGCTTACTGAATTTATTATGTCCTTATGTAAATTTAAAATTGCACTACATTTTTCTCTTTCTGATGATTTATAGTAGCGAATGGCATTGACAATCACTTTTCTTATGCTCATTATTTTTTCATTAGTTAATGACTTTCTGTGAATTAACAAGTATTTAGTGTCCGTTGTCAATGCCCGCAACTTCTTGCACAAATTTCGCAAGATATGATTCCGACACTCTATTTTTTCGACGGTCACATTATGTGCTTCATATGATTTAGCATTTAGGATTTTTGAATATGTTGATGCATCTCCGTCGGCTATCATTCTACTATAAATTATACCATACATGGAAATGGAAGCTTTAAACCCTTCTACGATTATTGCAGCTTCCATGGAACTAGCAGAGCCCTCGTGATTTTTGAAGCAGGTATGCTGTTTAGGTACAGTATTATTTTTTTCTGCTCGGGCACAAAAAATGCAATATTTATTTTTGACACCAATGTATAGAACCTGGCCAGTCCTCTTCCAATTATAGCAGCAGTACCTGATGAAGCTTTGTAATTGGATCCATATGATCTAGCACACCAAGAGCCATCAACATACACATCAATTACCGGTTAACCATTTTTGATTCGCCCTTCTGCAATGGCTATTTCTTTTTCTTTTTTAGCAGCTGCTGCCATTGAGTTGGCTGCAGTTTTTTCCCAAGCTTCATACACTTTGTCTTGAAATTTTATATAATATTTTGCGGAAAATACTGGAACGTTCATGGCTGAACATAATTCTTCAAATTGAGAAAAACCTATTCCTGATGCTATGACTCCAGATGTAGCTGCAATATTTATATTAATATTTTCATTACTATTATCAGAGCGGACTAAACAAACTTCTTTGCACATGTTACATTCAAATTTAAATATTGATAGTAATCCGAGCCTTCTTTCACCGATCAGTTGAAAATTATTTAAATTACAATCAAATAGTTTATTATGTCGTGCTTTTTCTTGTAATTCTCGGAAAAAGTAATTGATATCAATAATTCGTCGCCCTGAGAGTGGTTGAAATTGGCTATCACTATTTTTATTTTCATCAATCACTATTTCATAGTTTTCCTGAGTATTTCTGAAACAATAAATGTTTTGATTATGTTTGTTACCTATATTATGATAGTGTTCTAAAACACTAAAAGTCTTGTCTGATTAGTATATATATATTCATATAAAATTACTACCTACTATATGTATACGTTTTTAAAATTACTTACTCAGTAGTTATTGTTGGTAATGAGTTATCTGCAGAGATTTCATCAAAAGAGTGGTTGGGTACATCGGCTCCTTGATTATATGTCAGCAACTCATAATTCCTAGAACATTCAAGAAAAATAAACGATTTGGATTATTATTATGGATTCGAACTCACGACCTGTCGGCAGCAAGTCCGATACTTTAGCTATTGGACTATCGCCGCTTTTAACTTTACTTACTGTTCACTCGTGCAATTTTTCGATGCAAAAGATTTTCTCGCCGTGCGAGGTATCGATGCACTGAAATTGGATAACAACAAATATTAACAATAGATACAAATTGGAGACGTGGCTTTACTGTATTTTTTGTACTGTGGTCATTAATAATACTGTAGCTAGTATGTGTTATGTATAATCAAAGTAAAAAATAGTTATTAATATAAAATAAATGACATGACGGCTAAATGTCAACAGTTATGAAAATAAACAACACTACATGTGTCCTCAACATTGTTCAAATTAAACACAGTTAGGTACCAACTTTCACATTTATAATATTGTATGGACGATAAAAATAAATTATTACACACTAATTTATTTTTATCGTCCATACAATATCTAATACCTATAAAGACAAAAACATACTCACCATATTTCTTTTTTAGTTTTCCGTATTTTTAATTTCGATAATTTTTTTGATGTATTTTTTTTATTTCCCATTTTTAAATAATTGAATTATTTAATATTTACAAAACTTTACTACTAAATATACAGACTAATTCCTATCCTATCCTAAATATAAATTAAACAATGACACAAAAAAAATATACACAAAATAAAACACCGAATTACTGTGAATATCTACACGTGAATACTGACGTCGCCGTCGCCGCGTCGCGTCGCTGAAAAAGTGATACATCCTTCCTTTGCAATGCTCAGCGAGCCACTGGCAGGCAGCAAGCTTCGCGTGGGGCGTGCAGTAGACATGCGCCATATTTAGGGCTTTATTTATTTTTTTAATAAAAATTTTTCATTTCCTTTTTATAAAGTAATACCTTTGTATTGGAATATTTTTTATAAACATAACTTAGTACATGTACGTATAAAATGAGATAATTAATCAAAATTTGCCCCTCATTCAACATTTTTTATGATCGAGCAAAATAAAAGATATCGTGTATCGTAGCATACATTTCCCTTATATAAGGATGTATCTATAACATATATTTTTTTGAGATATAAACGTTTGATATTTACCTGCTTAAAATTGATTCAAAAAGTCGCGTAAACGGGAAAACCTGCCGTTAAGTAGTGGTGTTAATAAATAAGGCCGACATGGGTAACCACTGTATCCCAAAATAATCATATTTTCAAAGTCTCCACGTTCGAATTGAGCACACAGTGGTGAATCATTAAATATAGTGCTATCATGTACTGATCCTGGCCACCTTGCTAAGATGTTCCTAATGCGTAAATTCGCATCACACACCATTTGGACATTTAATGAGAAGTATTCTTTACGGTATAATTCAGATTGGGCTCCTCCTGAAAAAAAAATTGATATTACATGCAAAATATCAGTACTTAACTAGAGACAAATATATGTAATTTGTAAGTATATGTGAATTTATGACAAATAGTTTTGTAATTAGTTACCTGGTGAAATAATTTTAATATGGGTGCAGTCCACAGTCCCAATAACTCTAGGAAATGCTGCTATAGCATAAAACCTCTAGGTATTTCTTTACTATCCGAAACAGACGATAACGATGACACAGACATTATATATCACTTTTCGGAGATATAAGCAAAAGTTATATAGCGTTTAAGATACCTCGCGACCACTCTCACATTTAACGACGTCTCAAGACGATTTCATTTTTTTATTATTATTATTATTTCTTCCCATCTTGGGAAAGGCCGCCAGGTCCAGCCGTCGTCTTTATTTGACAGTTATTTAAAATACAAATATTTTGTCAAGGCCGAAGCCAATACTTAAATCATAAAGTAATTTCTTAAAATCCTTTGTGTCATTTCATTTTCATTGTGTTATCTTCTTCCGGGATTATATAACTCAACTCTTTTTATATTATTTTTCCTTATTCCTGTATCTCATCTCAGTCATTTTAATTTATAGTTCTAGGTCTATAGAAACTATAAAGTTATATAAGTATTTGTACGATTCTGTATTCATCACAATGTCATGGATGTCGCGCGGGATGTTATCATTTGTCTTGTATAAATTAATTAAATTGTCAGTTAAAACCAGTCTTTGGATATTATAAGCTGGGCATTCAAAAAATATGTGGTTTAGGGTCTGTTCAACATTTAATGTACAGTTATTACATAATGGGGACGATATGATATTCATTCTACATAAATGAGATTGAAAACGTCCATGCCCAAATCTCAAGCGTGTAATGGTGGTATAATACCTTCGACTATGATAATCAGCTGATTTTGTAAACCATGGACGTTGACCAATAACATTATTTATTTTAAAATACCACTTTCCTTTACTTTTAAGTGTTTCTTACCAGTTAGCTAGCCAATCTCTTTTTAACAATATTTTAAGTTTGGGTAATCGGTAAGTCGGAATAGGATATGGCATTATTTTTGATGTCAAGATCAATATGTCCTGTGGTCAACGTGGGTAAATGTATTCTGTGGTAGACCTGATCTGTGAGGTCAACGTCCTCGCTATTTTGATTTAAAATAGCTTTTGCTAACGTATCAGCTTTTTCATTTCCAAAAACTCCTATGTGCGATGGAACCCCACTTAAAACTATTTTATATTGCTGTTTACTATTATCTATATTGCTGATTTTGAGCTTAAAATACAATTTTTTTAATATCGTGTTGATGATGGCCACCTGTAAACATAAGTACCTACCTATTAGTTAAGTATTAGTCATTAGTATTAGTTAATAAAATAAATAAATATAAAAATTTAATTGTTAAAATAAATGTACAAGCAAATCCGAGTGCAGAGGCGCGTTAATATTGCGAGGAACGATTATTAATTATTGGGAAGGTACTTCAGAAAAAGTACGATTTAAAAATGTTAATTTATATCGAGCTACCTACGAGTTGATATCTGACCTCGCATATAACCCGCGTCTCCACTCGGTTCGCAGTTGTATTAATCTCACAGAACAGTCTTTTTTCTTCAAATCTTCTATACCAGCGACCGCCATCGTCTACAAAGTTGGTCCATACGAGCCGGATCGAATTTACGTTACTTGTATAGAAGAACAAAACCTGTAAGCAGGATGTCACTGTTTCGCACTCCCTGTGGTGTAAAAACTCGCCAGCAAACGCGCAAGGAACAAGAACAGATGACTAGCAGAGATGAGGAAAAAGCCAGGGATAAACTGGAGATTAAATCTGAACCACCGTTACTGAAAAAGAAGATGTGCAATACTGCAGGTAGTTTGAGTACCCGTACTTCGTCATCTTCGGTACGGAGACGCCTAGAATTGGAAGCTGCGCGGAAGAAAGCTGAAATAGCATTGCTCGCTATAGAAGCCGAAGCAGCCGCCAAGGCAGAGGCAGCTGTAAGAAAAGCAGAGATCCAAAAGACTTTGATAAACCAAGAGCTAGAAGCCGAGTTGGCTGACCTGGATGTTGAAGAAAAACGGTCGAGGGTGTCTTCTGCTGAAAGGGTTGAAGAGTGGTTAAAAAAGTCAAGCAGACACAGTGAACGTGAGCCCGCTCATATACCTCAGCGTACAGAAATTCAAGAGTTGGCTATAGCGCTGCGAGAAACCATTTCCTCCTCGGTACAAAATAGACAGCATCCAGAGCTGCTAACGAGATTGGCTACATCAAAAGATCTCCCGCTATATTTCGGAGACCCGTTAGAGTGGCTACAATTTAAAAATGCATTCATGGAGTCAACCAACCTATGCAACTATAGTGACACAGAAAATATGTGGCGTTTACGTAAGTGTTTACGCGGCGACGCTAAGGAAGCTGTATCTTCACTGCTTATGGGATGTCAATCACCACACGAAATAATTTCTACTCTTGAGCTTCGCTTCGGAAGGCCAGAAATAGTTATGAATAAAATAGTGGCGCAATTGAAAAAAATACCTCCACTACCACAAGCATATTACAGTGAGTTGGTGCAATTTTCAATTAAATTAAGAAACTATACCACTGCTACAAGTGCTATTCACCAGTCGGACTACCTACGAAGCCCCGAACTTGTGTCCATAATAGTGTCAAAGTTACCAACCGCACTCGTCACTAAGTGGGCCGATCACTATTATACACACAGCGAAGATAGAGACAAACCTAAACTGGTATGTTTATCAGAATTTTTATATTTAGAAGCACAGAAAATTGCATCTTCTGGAGTGAGTTTTGTGTCAAATCAAGCCGAGTATAAGCGTAAGCCGGAAAGTACAAAATATTCACATCAAAAAATTATGCTTTGTACAAACGACAAGATAGACACACAAAGATGTAAATTTTGCAGAGGTCAAATGCATTTACTAGAAAAATGCATTAAATTTAAAAAAGCATTACGCAAAGATCGTTGGCGATTCGCACGAGTAAACAAGCTGTGTTACAAATGCCTATCAGCACGACACACAGATATGTCTATATGTACAGCTCCATTATGCGATATTGATGAATGTGGACAGCCGCATCACCGACTATTACATTGGGTGAGACCTAGCCAGCCGGAGACTGTGACAGAAGAGCCCCGACAGCAGTCTACGGAGGCGGTAAATCATACTACCACGCCTGGGTGCAAGACCGAAGATAAAGTGCTATTAAAAATAGTGCCCGTTACTGTTCACGGTCCTCACGGTAGTGTGCACACTCACGCGTTACTGGACGATGGTTCAACAGTATCATTAATTTCATCCGAAATCGCCGACAAAGTTGGACTCAGTGGTGGAAAGGTAACCATGCGCGCTCAGGGCGCCTGGGACTCCGGCGAGCTGGTATGTCAAACTGAACTAATTAACTTTAATATGTCAAGTGATTGTGGTCAATGTTTTAATTTAAATGCTAGAAAAATTAAAGAATTAAAATTACCTATACAATTTATACCTAAAATTGATTTTTCAAAATATAAAGGTGTAAACTTTTCTCATTTTAATATGTGTCATTGTAATACTCAGCCTATGTTGTTAATCGGTCAAGATAACTATGATTTAATTGTTCCAATTATATGTATTAAGGGTAATTCTGGTGAGCCATACATCACAAAAACCCCACTAGGTTGGTGTATACATGGACAAGTAGATAAGCGTAAACATTCGGGTAATAATTTTTCTGCTCGCTTCAGCACTTATTCAAATTGTATTGAGTGTGAACAAGTCTTTATCAATAACATTTGTTTACAAGATGCGCTCGAACCCGCGCCGCACGTCGTGACGTCGGCCGCCGGCGAGTTAAGCAAAACTGGTTTGTCGATAACTAACATACATAACTTAGAACAAAAGTTAACGCTAGCTTCGCGCGCACAATTAAAATACTCCGTTAATTGTTTATATAATTTCGAACAGTCGAGTACCTGTAATGTTGATAATTTTGATTTGCATAACTTGATGCGTCAATATTTTTCGTTAGAATCTATAGGGATAAATAATAGGCCACGCAAAAGTTCTTGCGAGATTCGTGCGGTTGAGATTATTGACAGTACTTGTAAGTTTGTTGACGGTCAATGGACAGTTGGGTTGCCATGGAGAGACGAACATGTGGACATGCCTAATTCCTATGACAATGCAGCCTTGCGTTTGAAGACAGTTTTAAAAAAAATGTCATCAAATGATTCGTACGCTGCGCGTTATCAAGATAGGATAAATCATTTGTTTACAAATAATTATGCTAGGGCTGTCAAACCTGATGAGTGTGGCAAACGTATATGGTATTTGCCACATTTCGGCGTAATTAATCCAAATAAAAATAAATTGAGATTAGTTTTTGACGCTGCAGCCAAGTCACAGGGTTATTGTTTAAATGATTTTCTTTATCAAGGCCCAGATTTATTAAATTCATTGTATGGAATAATGTTTAGATTTCGTGAGTACCCTATAGCAGTTGTAGGTGACATCAAAGATATGTTTTTACGTATCAAGATAAGGGATGAAGACCAACACTCATTGCGTTTTTTATGGCGTGAAAAGGGAGAGTCTGTTAAAGAGTATGCGATGACATCTCTTATTTTTGGCGCTAACTGCTCACCTTTCATTGCACAATATGTTAATCACTTTAAAAATGCTTCTCGTTTTCAGCAGGATATGCCTGCAGCTGTACATGCTATACAAAATAACCAGTACGTCGACGACTATATTGATAGCATAGACAGCATCGATAGTGCTAAAGATATGGTAAAGGAAGTATCTTACATTCATGAGCAAGGTGGTTTCGAAATGCGAAATTGGATGAGCAACGAACCTTCAATATTCGTAGGCTTAAACAAAGATTTGCTAAGCGATCACTTAAGAAAAGATATACTGGATAACTTACCAGAGCGGACGCTTGGTTTGTTGTGGTATCCCGCTACTGACATGTTGGCATTTGACGTATCCTTTAAACGTATACCTAATGATATTTTAAACCTTTGTAGAAAACCAACAAAACGCGAGGTTTTAAGTATAGTGATGTCAATCTTCGATATTCATGGTTTTCTCGCTCCCGTTACTATCAGAGGTAAAATATTGTTACAACAAACGTGGAAATTGAATATTGATTGGGATAACCAAATAACTGACGAATTGCATATTTGTTTTCGAGAGTGGACTATGCAGCTACAGAAAATAAACTCACTACGGATATCGAGATGTTATTTTACCGTAGACAATAGTAGTGCTACGACTGACTACGGCTGCATAGCCGCCACATCGGAAGCAAGCAGCGATGCACGTATGAGTGCGAACGAGACAGAGCTACAGCTGCATATTTTTTGTGATGCGTCACCGCACGCGTATGCAGCTGTTGCCTACTGGCGTAGAATAAACAATAATAAAATTGAAATTTCGTTCATAAGTAGCAAAAGCAGAGTGACACCGCCATCAAAACCTGTTACAATACCGAAATTGGAGTTGCAGGGAGCATTGTTAGCATGTCGTTTGGCAGAGACAATTAAAAAAGAACACCGGCTCAAATGTACATCAACATTTTATTGGGCCGATTCAACTACGGTATTACAGTGGATTCGTAATACAAATCGTAATCACAAAATTTTCATTGCTAACAGACTTGGAGAAATCGATGAATTGAGCAATATTTGTGAATGGCGTTATGTTCCTTCTGAATTAAATGTGGCTGATTATGCAACCAAGAATATTGAGTATGAGTTGAACAGCGACTGTGAGTGGTTTTCTGGACCTGCATTCTTACGGCTTGACGAAGCGTACTGGCCACAGGATCCTGTAACAAAAACAGATGAAATTATTACCACAACTTATGAAAATAAAATTAATACGCTATACATACCTGTACCAAATCCTACCAGATTTTCCAGTTGGTTGAGATTACGCCGCGCTGCTGCTAATGTATTACTATTTATAGAAAAATGCAAGAAGAAAAATATTAAAAATTTAAACACAGAGTTGTTACACAGGGGGGAAATTTTATTACTTCGGCACGCGCAAGCAGAAACGTTTCGAGCTGAAATTGACTGCCTTAAACAAGGTAAAGAAATAAAATCAGATAGTCGGTTGTTGACACTAACACCCACGCTGGATAGCGATGGCTTGCTGAGAGTTAGTGGGCGTATTAACGCTGTGCAGGGAGTCAGTGAAGAAACAAAGAGACCAATCATATTAGACGGTGTATTGTGAAAGAGTATCACATCAGGGCTGGTCACTCAAGTAATGAGCTAGTAGTGAACGAGTTGCGTCAAAAATTCTGGTTGATTCGATTGCGACCCACAGTTCGGACTGTTGCGTCTCAGTGTGTCTTTTGTCGCATTTGTAAAGCTAAACCAGCGGCTATCAGAATGGGAGACCTGCCCGAAGTTAGAATGAGGCACCATCAGCGTCCATTTACTGTATGTGGAGTGGACTTGTTTGGCCCTATTGAAATTGTTGTTGGTCGACAAAGGCCTAAACGATATGGAGTTCTCTTCACATGTCTTACGGTGCGAGCAATTCACATAGAATTGGTGTCAGACTTGACAGCTGACGCTTTAATAATGGCTCTCCGTAGAATGGCAGCGCGTAGAGGATGGCCCAGCTGTATATACTCAGACAATGGAACGAATCTGAGAGGCGCTGCTAATGAATTAAAAAGAGCATGCGAAGAGCTGGATAAAAATTTTATCGTCACACAAGCTGCCAATAAAGGTGTCGATTGGCACTTCATACCTCCGGCTAGTCCACACATGGGTGGAGCCTGGGAAAGGTTAGTACGTAGTGTGAAGACTGCTCTTAAAGTGACTCTAAAAGAAAGATCTCCAAAAGAAGCAGTTCTCATAACATTACTTGCGGAGATTGAAAACATCATCAACAGTCGTCCATTGACACACGTGTCTGTTGACCCACGTAGTAAGGAAGCACTTACACCAAATCACTTTTTGATAGGATCATCATCCAACTTACCTCAACCAGGTGTTTTCGATGACGGAGATCTATATCTGAAAAAACAATGGCGAATCACTCAACGACTGTCAGATATATTCTGGGACAGATGGGTCAAAGAATATTTACCAGTTCTTATTCCTCGTCAAAAATGGCAACGCGAAGGCTTGCAACTGAAAAAAGGAGATCTTGTATTAGTAGTTGATCCGACAGCTCCAAGAAACTTTTGGCCTAAAGGAATAATTGAAAATGTATATCCCGGTAAAGACGGACGAGTTAGGGTCGTTGATATTAGGACAAGGACTGGAGTGATGAAGCGACCAGTAACTCGGGTAGCGTTGTTGTTTGGTGATGAGTGTCGTGATTCCGACACTGGGGGGAAGATGTTGATGATGGCCACCTGTAAACATAAGTACCTACCTATTAGTTAAGTATTAGTCATTAGTATTAGTTAATAAAATAAATAAATATAAAACTTTAATTGTAAAAATAAATGTATAAGCAAATCCGAGTGCAGAGGCGCGTTAATATTGCGAGGAACGATTATTAATTATTGGGAAGGTACTTCAGAAAAAGTACGATTTAAAAATGTTAATTTATATCGAGCTACCTACGAGTTGATATCTGACCTCGCATATAACCCGCGTCTCCACTCGGTTCGCAGTTGTATTAATCTCACAGAACAGTCTTTTTTCTTCAAATCTTCTATACCAGCGACCGCCATCGTCTACAATCGTGTATCATTAAAATTACCCCCAAATCAAATCTATTATTAATAAAGCATGAAGACAATCATGCTGTTCCGTCAACACTAACCACTGAGTGCATTCATGAATGTTTTCCTCTATAAACTGTAAAGCAGTAAAGATGGCAAGACACTGCAGAGAATATGCTCATCTGACCTGGAAGTTTGTTCCCTAAACTCTTTTTTGAATAAGGTACAGTCGGGGTCTGAAAATGTTTACCACCTTAAGGTTCATAATTGTACAGACACAAGACACATATGACACAAGGTCGAGATACTTGTATTGATTTGCTTTCATAGACTTACTATAATGATACTACGTATTTTGATTATACTCTGAGATAAAGCTGAGAATAAAGAGTAGAGTAACAACCTGTCAAAGTTTAGAGCAAACCTTATTCGCTCACTCAAGGAGGTTTTATATAATGCACGGAAACAAAGGAGAGTAATAAGATAAAATATAATTGAATTTGTTACTAAAAATAAATAAATAAGAAGAAAATCCATACTAATTTTATATATGCGAAAGTAACTCTGTCTGTCTGTCTGTCTGTTCCGCTTTCACGCCAAATCTACTGAACTATTTTGATGAAATTTGGTACACATATAGTTTGGACACCGGAAACGGACATAGGATACTTTTTACCGCGGTAAGATACCTCTTTCCCGTGGGAAAACGCGATAGCAACAACCGACCCATTTTGGTGACCCATTTCCATTTGGTATGGGGAGGATTTAAGACACGGGAAACGAAATTAGATAATTTTACTGATGGAAAACATCTCTTTCCTGTGGGAAAATCGAAAATAACGCGGGCGAAGCCGCGGGCGAAGCCGCGGGCGGAAAGCTAGTTATATTATAAAATAGATTAGATAAAAAATTGATAAGATAAAAAAATTAAATAAATGAGAAGTAGGAAATCTTTATTGAAAATAAAAAAAGGTATCAAAAAAATATAATATGTCTAATAACGAGTGTAGCCTCCATCAGCAGCTATAACGGCACGTAATCTATCTTGCATAGATGCAACAAGGCGCGCGCATAAATCAGTACCCCTGATGTCATCCCATACTTGAGCACAGTGAGATCTAAGAACTTGAGGGTCCCTTTCACTACGACAATCCCAGCGTTGGACCATTATGCCCCACAAATTCTCTATTGGGTTCAAATCGGCTGATCTAGCAGGCCATGGAATAAGATGGATGTCACGATGCTGGTTGAACCATGCCATAGTTGCTTGGGCAGTGTGAACTGGTGCATTATCCTGGACATAGTGAATTTGTGGGACATCTGCTGCAGGATACACGATGCGCACAGTAGGTAGCATAACGTTTTCTAATAGGGATAATTAATAGCTGTTGCTCTATTTTCTAATGACGTTAATTCTCCAACGCCGTCATGGCTCATCCATCCCCATATATTAGCGGTGATGCGACCAGATTCATTTTGAGGAACGATATGAGCTTCATCGTATGTTGTGTGATTATACCGCCATAAAGTTAATCTTCCGATTTGGCTAGATTTAAAGGTATTTTCATCTGTAAATATGACATTGGACCAATCAAAATTGATATATTGTCGTGCAAAACTAAGCCTTACCGTTTTGTGGCGAGGGGTAAGCTCTACTTTCACGGCATGGTGTCTGTAATGTAGCCCAGCACTATGTAAGGCTCGACGAATTGTCCGCTGACTCACTTCATAAATTACTGCGAAATGCCCAGTAGGTGTAAAACCATGCTCTTCATAATGTCGCACCATACTGGTAATTTATGCAGCAGTTAATATCGGCCGTCGTCCCGAGTTGTTTCGGTGATCACTTATTTGGCCTTCTTCGCCATGACGCCGAATCCAGAACCTCACAGTAAATCGAGATATATTAAGTTCTCTTGAGATGGCACTGATGCTCAAGCCATCTTCATGCAGCAATATTATTTCAGCCCTTTGTTGCACGGTTAAACTTGCCATATTATTTATTTTACGCCTATTGTCAAACCAAAAAAAAACGTAGTGACTTTATTATAGTTTGTGTTTCAAACTTTCTATTTTGACAGAGTTTTTTATGTGTCACTTGTGTCAAATAGTAATCATTTTAAAATAAGAAATGAGTTTTAGATACATGTTGGATACATGTTATAATCGAAACTTCGGAATTGTGAAAGGTAATAGTTATATTGTCAAAGCATTATAGGCCTTACTGTACATCATTGTGACAACGAATTAAGTTTGAAAACTGGTAAACATTTTTAGACCCCGACCGTATGTAAATTGCCATTGAAACGTTTTCATCATTCTTGGAACAATCTGTGTATATATGTCTATGAGTTGAAAATTTATTTAGTTGTTCGTAAACATCTTCTTTAACTTTCAAGTCAGGCAATATATGAATGCTCATATCACAAAAGTACATATCATATGATCCTTTATAACATATCCAATTATGCTCAGTTCTATAAATGTTGTACAGCTGGTTGCAACAAATACATTCTGAGAAGTCATGAAGTAAGAAAGGAGTCTTAGATGTATTAGCTTGGGAACATATTCGATACAAAAATTGATTTTTTTTTATTAACGGATGAGAATCAAATGACAGTAATTTAATGAGAAACTTCGATTTTAGAAATTTAAACCTTAATTCTAGAGGAGGTGTATTGCATTCCACTTCCATGGAGTTAATGGGAGTGGTTTTCATGGCACCTGTAATACATCTTAAGTTGTGATTCTGCGATACTTCTAATTTTCTTACTAACTGAGAATCAGATCCAAAACATAGAAAGCCATACTCAAAGTGACTTCGAACTATTTAAGCTTTATAAGCTCTCCCTAAAAGATAATCGACATATTTGTTCCAAGTAGGATTACAAGTAAAAACAACACCCAAAAACTTTACTTCGCAGTCCATTGGAAGACTGGCATTATTGTACTTAATATCAATGTCTATAATATCACAATCACCAAATATAACTATTTTAGATTTTTCTGGACTTATGTCTAAGTTTAAGTAAGAGAAATATTCATGCAATTTTAAAAGAGCTGTATTTAAAGTTTGTGGTTATTTTAATGGAAGCACTAAAGGTATTCGCTGGATAAATATAATAAAAGAACAAAATACGTTTTACCATTACGAGGTGTATTTTCCAAAGAGACAGATAAGACAACAGATACAACATAAGCATAGACACTAGGATGCATTTTAAACAGCAAAATAAACCATAGATAACTAATTATTCTAATTCCTTTCACACCCTCCCTAATTAGACATAATTTGATATCCCTTACATTAATAATATCCATTAAACAAAAAAAACTTTATAAAAGTACAACCGACAGAGAAAAATCTCTTTCATATGCAGGGCGTCTAATGTTCATTACATTACAGTAAATTTTATAACAATTAAAATAATATATTCTTAATTATGTTTAATGCTTATACACTTTTGTAAAACAATGATTATATATTCTTACACAGAACCACTAACTTAGTTAAAACAGGTAAGTAATTTACTTATTATTACATTTTAAAAATATATATCCCTTACTAACACCTTATACCACAAATCCCTCCCTCATTAAACATAACATACATGTAATTAGGTTTTACATTAAGAGAAAAAAAAAACAATTTATTCAGAAAACAATCCTACACCCTCTCTCAAATTAATGAAATTAGCTTTTGTAAGTGCTTTAGTAAACAAATCTCCTAACTGTTGTTTACTGGATATATAATTAACAATTATAATTCCTGCTTCAATTTTTTCTCTAATAAAGTGATAGTGTATATCCACATGTTTTAGTCTTTTGTGAAATTGTGGATTCTTAGAAACTTTTATACCTGACTGATTGTCCTCATACATATGTATTTTCAAATCATTAAGCACTTTAATTTCAATTAATAAATTACGTAACCAAATTCCTTCACATGTTGCAGTACTCAAGGACATATACTCTGCCTCGGTCGATGATAATGCTACTAAATTTTGTGCCCTTGAACACCACGAAACTGTACAACCATACAACTTAAAAACATAGCCAGTAGTGGATTTTCTATTTTCTAGGTCTCCACCGCAGTTAGCATCTGCATAGCCTTCTAAAATACACTCATTATGACCATCCTTATATTTAAGTTTTAAATGTAAAGTACCCTTCAGGTATCTTAGTACTCTTTTTAAGGCATTCCATAGTTCATTACTAGGTCTATTCTGAAATCTACTTAAAAAACTTAAGCTTACACAAATATCTGGTCTAGAACCGAGCATAGCATACATTAACATGCCAATTAACTTTCTGCAATCATATTCTAAATTTTTATCATGTTTAATATTCTCATGTAATATCAATTTGGACTCCATAGGTGTTGATACAGAGTTACATTGTAACATTCCATATGTGTCTAACACATTTTTTATATAATCAATTTGGTATCATATTGTTTTACATGAATTCCTAGAAAATAATTAACATAACCTAAATCTTTCATTTTAAATTGTTTCTGTAACTCCATTTTTAACAGTTTAATTTTATTTTTATTATTAGAAATTAATAACAAATCGTCTACGTACAAGAGAATATAGGTTTTACATTCATTTTCACTTTGATAATATAAACAATAATCATTTTTACTTCTCTCAAAGTTTAGATTTAGCATGACATTATTAAATTTGATATTCCAATATTTAGGACTTTTTTTAAACCGTATAGTGACTTATTTAGTTTTAATACTTTATTATTGTTGGCAACCTAACAAAGTTATTTTTATGTAGTGGCAACACTAAGTACCATCGCTCTCTTCCACTTGCGATAAGAATACGCATAACACGCATCTCTGTACCTTGTTGATCTAAAAAATTAATAAATTCAAGTATTTTGACAAGCAAGGATTTTCTTTACTCCACCCAAGCCAGCTACATATTGGTCCTTTGAAGTCGGCATAAAAGAAAAATCAGGAGCCAAGAAGAATTACATCATCTACAAGATCTACATTGTACAGCGAAATCTTCCGAGGGGCCGCAATATTGCAGAATTATAGTTGTGCAACGTTGAAAACGGTTTGAAGAAAGGTGCGCAAAAGGCAGGGAAGCGGGAAGTTTGTGAATACCTGCTCGTCATAAGACGCAAGACGCAACTTCACGTCTCACGTGACGTAAGAATCAAGAGTTGGTGGTTCCGGTCTGACGCAGGCGAAGCTAGAGGGCGCCGTGCGTCAAGAACATTGCAGCGATTCGGTGCGCAGTGCCAACATTAGTAGCCATTAGTACAGTAATTTTTTGATTCCTTTGCCTAATTTTATTAGAGACACTTCCGTTCCGGCCGGCAGACATTTTGTTGTTTACGCGTTACCTTGTGCATGAGTTGCTAAAACGTGAGTTGTGAAAATTATTTAAACTGATATTTAGTTGCATTACAGTTATTATAAGCATAGATTTATCTTGTTTAGTGGTAATCGTTATTGTGTATTATTGTAAAATGTCAGAAATGGATATAAAAAGATTGGTAGCCGCACGTGGTTATGAAAAGGCTAGTCTAACTCGTATTTACAACGCAGTCACCGAACTAATAAAGACTAATGCATCTGGAACTATTATAACCATGCGATCGTGCGGTGAAGGCATTCGAACAATACGAACAATACAATAAAGAAATAAGTTACATAAATGCCGATGACTCTGAAGACATAATTTCTGTTGAAAGCAAATATTATTCTATCCTGAATATAATTGACACAGAATTGACATCTGTGCAAAAATCTGTAAAACCTGTTCAACATGTAAAATCGACCAAATTGCCCACAATTAACATTGAAGTGTTCACGGGTAAGTTGCAAGACTATTTTAACTTCATCTAATTATTCAAATCATTAATTGACCGAGATGACAATTTAGATAACCTGCAAAATTGCATTATTTGAATATTTTTTAAAGGGGGAGCCCTTTGATTTAATAAAAAATTTGCCATTGTCTCCAGAGAGTTATAAAGATTCTTTACAATTACTTAATGACCGCTATTATAACAAACACAAAATTGTAAATGAACATATCGGTACACTTTTAGACCTTAACAACATTTTTAAACCTACTCCTCTGCAAATTAGGGACTTTGTATCTATGATAAAGCAAAATATAGCTGCATTAAAAAATTTAGATGCCAATGTGGATAGCTGGGATGCTATTTTAATATGTGTTCTCACCCGTAAATTAGATATTATGACCGCCCGAGCTTATCAACTTGAGCGCGACATGGAGAGGGAACCAAGCATAAAACAATTCAAAGAATTTTTGGATAAGCGTGCACTTGCATTAGAGAATGTGGAATCTTCAACGAAACCTAGCAGACTGGTGGCAATAAATGCTGTTGCAAAGGAGACTACAACTGCAAACAAACCTGGATGCCAATACTGTAAGTGCATAGATCATAAATTATTTAGTTGTAAACAATTTAAATTATTTCTATAACTTTGTTGAATCCATAATATAACTTATTGTTACTTTCATCAATGTTTGGAATATAATTAAATGTTGAAAAATGCAATAAAGCACACTCATACGGTCCATCTAGGGTGCGTTCCAAAACGAGTTACATTTACTCGGGGTAAAGTAAAACTTACCTCGTGAAAAAGAAAGAGACGGAGCATTCAAGTAGAAAGAGAAATAACGTTGTTTTGGAACGCTATCGAGTAAATCTGAGAGTAAAAATTGTCGTCCGCCCGCTATGTTTAATTTGTTTGTGTTTTGTATAGTTTGTGGATGAGACTAGTTCTAATTAATTTTTGTGTGAAATCTTTGTTTTAGTACGTTTGACTCTTTAGTTTATCTAATTTTTTTTTGCTTGATTGTTCGTCGACTGCGTGTTTGTGAATAATTTTAGTTAAGGGAAAATATTATTTTTATTAATATTTATTAGTTTTCATTTCTTTTGATTGTAATTCATGTAATACAGTGTAGTTACGATCATCGTTAGTGATTTCTAGTAGGTAAGTATTTTTGTAAATATTGTAACTTAAATTTGTAGTCTATTGTTTTCATTGATCTTCCTAATACTTTATGTAAATTAGATGTGAAAACCATTAATTAATTATTTTATAGTCAATTACAATACTTAGTACTTAGTAATACAATACTTAGTAACTTTTCCTTTCCTTTGTTTCAGGATTAATTTCCCCGTTGATATACTTTCGACAGTATTTTTTGACATCTAGCTTAAATATAAGTAACTGATGTGACACGGTCGAAATATTTTTATTAAAAAGCCTTTGCTATTATTAAAAGATCTATTTACTTTTTATATAATGGCTGTTTCTCTAGACACTAGAGTGGCAGCAATACTACTTTTAGCGCAGTGTCAAAAAAACTGTGCTAATAATGTTAATATAGAAGAGAGTGATGATGAAGAAGAAGTTTTGGGAAACTTGCTTCAATTTGACTTGAAACACAGATGTAGAGGAAAACAAAATCGTGTATTAAATTTGTACTATGCTGAAAGAATAGTACCTACGTACAATATAAGTACATTCCGTTCACACTTTCGAATGATGCCAGCTACGGTGGAGGACTTAGAAAATAAAATATCCCCATTTCTAGTACGCCAAACAGGTTTTGGGAGATGTACAATACCACCCAGAAAACAAATCTTAAGTATTTTGTGGCTTCTTGCCACACCAGACAGCTACCGGTATGTTTAATCTATATTTATTCATATTATAAAGAGGAAAATTTTCTATATATATCAGTACAAGAGCAACAAATAAAACCTAAAACCACTGAACTGATTTCTGAAATTCTTACACCATTTGAATGCTATAATATCCCTATAAACACATACTATGTTATAATTTGCACTGCAGGAAAATATTGCTTTCCTATAGAAAAAATAAAAAAGTACTGAACTGCTTTCAAAATTCATTCACCATTTGAATGCTATATTATCCCTGATTATCATATCCTATATTATAATTTTAATTATAGGAATATATCTCTTGAGAAAAATTAAAAAATTGTTGTCAAGCTGTGGATGGAGAGCTGCTATTTTATAATTTTAAATATGTAGATTAGTTTGTTTAAATGTATATTTTATTTTCAGCTCTGTTGGTGAACAGTTTGGAATGAGTAAATCAACATTACATCATTGTTTTCGACGTATTAATTACGCACTAAATGATTTGGTCAAAACTCAAATTTTTTGGCCACAAAGACAAAATGCTGAGATAGTCCAGAATCAATTTTACCAACTTTCTGGATTGCCTCATGTCATTGGTGCCATTGATGGGTGTCATGTAGAAATTGATGCTCCAAAGGTAGGAAATTAATTATAAGTAAATAAAGACCTTTTTTCCTAATTAAACTAAGATATATATATTAATGCTTGGAAGGTTAGCATTTACCTTGAATAAATATTCAATTTAATCTTAACTTCAAATCATTACAGTTAGTGTTCAATCTTAATGTCATTAATGGTAGTGTTTGAAGATGTACTAATTATTATATAATATTTCAGACAGATGCAGTTGCCTATAGGACTGGCAAGAAAAAATATGCTATACAGCTTCAAGCAGTCTGTACTCCAAAACTTATATTCACCGATGTGTTTACCGGGTATCCAGCATCTGTTCATGATGCGCGGGTCTTTAAAAATTCACCTCTGTTTAGAGACTCAAATGAAGTTTTTAAGGAAGAGGAATATATTTTGGCAGATAAAGCTTATCCATTACTCACCTGGTGTATCCCTCCTTACAAAAATCTTGGAAATCTGACAGAGGTACTATTACTGAAATATATGAAATATGAGATTAAGTTTGCTTTGTGTATTATAAATTGTTATACTACATATTATATATAGCAGATATATGATAAAGCAAACAGCAACTGATATCTATAACAGAAGATTTCTGCTCCTTCAGATAATATATTTTTTAAGACTGATTTCAAACTTAGATTAGAGACATTTTTAACAGTTTACTTTAATAATATTATTTTATTTCAGGCAGAATTAACATTCAATAAAAAGTTATCTAAAGGAAGGCAAGTAATTGAAAGAGCCTTTTGTTTGCTTAAAGGAAGATTTCGGAGACTGAAACATTTAGTTATGTTGAGAACAGACGAAATACCTTTAACCATAATGGCAACTTGTGTTTTACACAACATGTGCCTTCGTGGTTATCATGACAGTCCAGAAGACATTGAAGAATATGTCAGAGAAGGTCGAGAGCAAGAAGTCGTACTCCAACAGGATTCTGAACATTTTAGCACAAGTGGTACTGAAGCTGTTGATAAAAGAAATATGATAAAAAATATAGTTACAAATTAAAAATATTATTGCTCAAATGCTGTTTTTATTAATCGATAATGAAAAAAAGTTATTATGAAGTCTGTCAATACACATAATAAATATTTTAGTTGTTATTTGAATAAATTTGTGAAAATTTTTCATACATTAAACAACGAAAGTTTATAGAAAATACTACTTAAGTGATATATAAACGAATAGAAAACAACTATTATTTAAAATTATTTCTTATATTAAATGATGTAATTTTTTAAAGACATTAAACATTCTGAGGATTTCATTGTCGCATTTTTTGTGTTTTACCATCATTATTTTAAACGAAGTATATTTTTTTATATTTATTAATCGTATTACAAGCAATTCAGTTAATATTATGAAATAACCGATACATATAAATATATTTATTTATATACATTTTCTTTCTCTCTGCCTACGCCACTCGAATCACGGCGTGAAGTTACAAATATAGCGATAGTCCTAGTCCCCAGGATTCATCTTTCCCGTCATCCCTATAACGTAGATTCAGCGGGACGATGGGAAGTAAATATGTCACGCGTCATTGCCTATACTAACTAATCTAATAGTAATAGTTTATTACTTTGCAATTGTTTTGTTTTCTTTTGTGTCCGTGTGCAATAAAAGTGTTCTTTATTTTTATTAATCTTCACGCCGTGTCCGAAGCGGGGTAGGCAGACAGAATAGAGCGCCACAAGGCACGGTCCTTACACACATCTTTCGCTTTCTTTACATTCGCTACTCTTTTCATACACGCTAGCCGGTTTTTCTTGCTTCTGATATCGCCTACCTTTAAAACGTGATCAATTTGATTGTGGTAGGTGAGAAAATAAAAAATATATTTATATTTTAATTTTTAATAAAATTTTAGATAAAAGAACACTTATTAAAGTTTTACAAATAACACAACCCCGTAAAATTTAGGTAAAAAAACAAATAAAGTTGCATAGTAGAACTTAAACATTATACTCGTATATGCATACCTAGTTCTAATATTATAAAGCGGAAAAAACATTGTCTTTTTGTAATTAATAAATTCAAAAAGTACAAAACAAAAAATGTCTGAATTGAATGCTTAATTATACCTAATTAACATAGGCTATGTTGTAATTTTCACTGCGGGAAAATATCTATATCCACCCGCAATTATTAGTATAAATCAACAAACTATTGTATTAATTACCTAAAAAAATAATTATGTTAAATAGCTACATGAATTTTACTACAAAAAAATATTATTTACAATCATTTGCTTAAAGAATAATCAACATGGTAAATAGCTTCATACACCTTACAACAAAAAATATCACAATCATTTACCTTAAGAATAATAAACTTGGTTAATAGCTTCATACATCTTACAACAAAAAATATCACAATAATTTACCTTAAGAATAATCAACTTGGTTAATAGCTTCATACACCTTACAACAAAAAATATCACAATCGTTTACCTTAATAATAATCAACTTGGTAAATAGCTATATACATACACCTTATAACAAAAATATCAATAATTTATCTTAAAAATAATCAACTTGGTAAAAAGCTTCATGATATTAGTACTTATGATAGTTACTAGAAAATATATTATATATTTTCTTCAGGTTAATAAATTTAATTAAACCTGAACTATAGTTTTTCTATTAATTTCGTCATTAACGTTTTAAATAATTCGTTTGTGTCTTTTTGCATTTGTATCGTCTCCTCATGACGTTTCTGTCGAGCAGCCTCCCTCTGAGCTGCCTGCGTTTGGAAATTTTCAGCCCATTTTGAGAGACTAGATTCCAGCCGAGTTTTCTTAGGCGGTTGGGGTTGAGTTTCCTCCAATGAAGTCGAGGCTGGTTGACCTTCAGGATCTGGATCAAGTGTTTGCCTTGATGTCGATGAAAATCCATCTCTGCTTGAAATAAGGCATGGAGGGCTGACTACAGGGGATTTTTTAAAAATCTCATCCATCTCTTCATAAAAAGGACAGCTTATTTCTGGTTGACCAGTGGATTTTTTATTGTGGTCTTTCGTTTGTACATACTTTTTTTTCAAATATTTAAATTTATTCTCACATTGTACAGATGTGAAATTCATCCCTTCACTTACCATGGCTGCTGCCAAATCTTCCCATATAGGCTGAAATAACAATAAATATTACAAATTACAAACAGGCACATCAATTTTATTAATTTGTTTTATTATCAAGATTAATCCATATCTTAAACAAAAGTTCTTAAAAGATTCCAAATAATAAGTAATTTTTACCTCATTCTTCTCTATATTATTTTCAAATCGTTCTTTTCTTTGTTTCCAGAACTCAATAAGTTTTAGTACAGATCGGTATGTCCACTTCACTGCAAAAAAATATGTAACATGTATGAGTTTAATGATAATAAAATCAGTTAAAAACCTATACAATATCTTCTACAAAAAATATCTGTTATTTTTTTTGTTTATTAATTGTATTTTGTTATATTTATGACATTTTACATAAATTTTGTCAAAATATTACTCTTTATAATTATAAAGTATTTTTCACTTCAGCAGCTCAAACATGAAGGTTTTGCTGCTCAAAATCAGTGAGCAAAATCAATTTTTACTCACTAGTGAGACAAACCAAATCACCGCGCGCGCTCTCGCCGCGGGCGCGGCGCGCACAGCGGGCGCCGTACGCGGTTTATTTCCTAAGTAGGTACGATATTTGTTCTCGCTGCTGAAGTGAAAAATTTTGTGTGTAACACGAGAGCAAAGTAGTTTGCATCTCGTGCTTTTGAATCCCTCGACACGCTCAGGATTCTATTCTAGAATCACTCGCTACGCTCGTGATTCAAACAGAATCCTTCGCTTGCTCGAGACTCAAAACCAGCACTCTAACAAACAACAACTTTGCTCACTTGTCGCACAAATAACTATTTCACTTCAGTAGCTCAAACATGAAGGTTTTGCTGCTTAAAATCAGTGAGTAACATCGATTTTTACTCACTAGTGAGACAAAGCTAACCACAGATTATAGTAACCTATGTATCAGCGCGCGGGCGGCGAGCGCCGCGCGCGGCGGCGGCGGCGGCGCGCGCCCGCCGCGGAGACCGCGCGCTGATACATAATATAATATAGTATAATAATATATAGATAACATAGTAGGTATGATATTTGTTCTCGCTGCTGAAGTGAAAAGTTATGTGTGTCACACGAGAGCAAAGTTGTTTGCATCTCGTGCCTTTGAATCCCTCGACACGCTCAGGATTCTACTCTAGAATCCTTCGCTTGCTCGGGACTCAAATCAGCACGCGAAGCAAACATCAACTTTGCTCACTTGTTGCACAAATAACTATTGTAGAATTTAATTGCAAACTTTTCTATTCTTCAACTAATACAAAATTATGTTTATAAAGTACTTTGTAGCTGTAGTTTGTAAAACCATAC
>JAYEAL010000268.1:0-43275 GCA_036419045.1 Scirpophaga incertulas
GTTTTTATTAATTAGCTAGATGAAATATTCTCTAAAATTATTTTGTATTTTCAGTTTAACAAGTAAACTAACGCTGTTGGTCACAGGTTGGTTTTCTAATTGTACATTGAAAATTATAGTGCACATGACAGTTGATTTTTAGTGATTATAATAAAACACAGTATTGAATCCACACACTCAATACTGTGTGTGTGGATTGAAATTAGTAGTTACATATACATATGTAGCTATTAATTTAGAATTGTCTATTTGGGTTTGTTTGTGTAGGATCATTTCCTTGTGAATATATTTACCACAATCACTATCTATTTACTGGGATTTGCTAGCTAAGACAATTATAAGAGAATATTATAAGATTGAATATATTCTTGTGATTGAGTAATAATTGTTGTGTGTGTGTGTGTGTCTGTAGACGAAATAAAATATTTATCTATATATAATGTGTACATTAAATTCTTCATTTTCCAGATGTAACACATGCGGCATGCAGTTTTCTCAATCACCGCATTTAAAAAATCATGAAAGAACACATTCTGGGGAGAAACCGTATGTGTGTGAGGTAAGTAAATATATGCATATTCTCTCCATTCATGTTAAGTCGAATTATAATGAGCAAAACAATAATGTGTTAAAATGTTGTTCAAAAATTTAAGTTAAATGTTACTCAGAACGACGAGAATTGAATTTTTTCTTGGCGCTGGTGTTTTATAAAAAATTTCTGGAGGGATCTGGAGGATCGAAAACTTGACCTCTTGCGCTGAAATTAAGGTAAAACCAGCTTAGCGGGGAGTATAATATACAAACTTGCACAGTTTGTATATATTCTCTACAGACTTGTTATATTGTTACTATACCATAAAAGGGTATACGTGGATGGGCGAGTAGTCTGACAGATCCGTAGATCATGCAAATTTCATTGTCTGTACAGAAGCCAAGCATGACAACTTCCTGTGACGTCACGTGACAGATAAATGATGGGAATGATCCGTCCCTACGTAATCGTGCTTCAACCAATTCTTATTTAATTTGAACTATGATTTTTGGTTTCACATTGTGTATATCACTATATACAAAAATGTTATTGTCACAAGTCTCGCGAATCTCTGCCCTTTCTCTTGGCCTTTTTTTCTTTAAGTAAAAGTATTCTTAACTGCTGCTGATCTCCATATCAATAATATATAGTTGCTGAATTTGAATAACTATAAAAAAGAAGTTACTTTATTTACATAAAAGGAAGATATTCTTCTAAATAGCTTAATTTACTTAATAGTAAAAACTGTAACCATAATCTTGTATCATCTGTATTTAAAGGTGTACCTGTAAAAGCAACCATAAACAAGCTTGTTTATTGCATCATTATAGCAGACACCTTATGTACATACTTAATTTTTCTAATTCGCCTGCTGCTTTACTGTCAATTGTACTTTCAATCGGTTTATGGTTTGGAAATGATGGTTTTTGAAACCATCTGTCAGAGTCTGAAAGCTGTATTAAGTTGGAAACCCATGACAACCCGACCAGTACCCATACTGTAATATCAGCTATCTCACCTATCCTATGAGCCACAAAGGGTTTAAAAACGTAAACGTCGTTGCGAATCAATCGTAATACATTTTTAAAGTCACATCAAATGTATTGTTGCCTGGTTTGTGTCTAAAATGCTTCACAGTCTTAGTTGCAAAACGTGCGACAATGAAAGTGGCTTGTAACTCTATGGTCGAACAGAGAATTGCTGTATAGGTGTAAACCATGACTTGCTGGCGATAAGCAATAAAAAAACTGCACTGCTAGGAATAAATCAGTAATAAGCCATGGCAGTGTAAGCTTAGACTTACAAAAAAGTCATTATGGGCAGATGAATTTATGTTATTGAAATATTTAGCATTTTAGTATTGTAATTCGATGAACTACAAAAATGCTTGTGAAACAATGACGCCACCAGACATTTAGTAATATGATACGCAAAGCTGAAGTTAATTTCTATATATCATATGAATACATTCAGAAATTGTGATGATGCTAGCATAAACACAGTTGGGACAGATCTAATTGTTTTGATACGATTCAATTATTTTATCATCTTTACACAATTATGGATTTTGCAATTTACAATTTCAATTCAGAATTAGCTAATCAAGGTAGAAATTGCCATCACAAATAGGTAACTGCATTAGTTTTACTTTTGACTTACATTCAGCGAGTTTCACAAGAGTATGGGCGAGTTCAAAGATACTTGGCGGCTAATTATTACGAATCCAGCTGAGGAGGAACAGAAACGCATACAGGGCTCTCGGGAATAGCTGGCTTGATGTGAATGTTCCTAGAGTGGGAAAACCAGCATTCGGCTTTGCCTGTGCAAGCCTGTAATAAAAAGCGAACCAGGGAAATTTCACGACAATTATTGTGGGAATAATAACGTTTTTCCAGAAACATTCTGCCTTACACTACCAAACTGAGGAATGAATTGTCGCCTACGGTATCTCCGAACCGATTTCATATTCAAACTCTTTCTGATGTTGTAGGTGTCTATGAATGGCGGTAATAGCTTACTATCAGATTATCTATTTGCTGATTTGCCTCTCTATAACATATTGTTATGAGCTGTGGTTATTCATTTAAATAACTTCTAGTTTCTTTCTTAAATTATACTTTTTTATTAATTTACACAATTATCAATAACCAACACTAATTAAACACTTAGTTAGCTCTTGTAGCTTTGATGTCTATTCGCCGTATCGTAATAGAATACTGTCCCTGTGACATGGAGAAATCTACAATTTTCTTTGAACTTTTTATAGCCTTCAGAATACTCGATGTCCTCGAAACGTTTCTACGGTATGCTGGAAGGTTCCCAATTGTTTCCGAATGTTCCGAATGAGAATAAGTTTATTGATTCGATAGCACAAGACTGTCCCTTCCCAAGACATGCTCGTCCCGAGCATTATCATCTCCGTGATATTGCGCCAGTCAATCGACATGAACAACCTTCGGAACGCCTCTTGGACCCTTCTGTATTCGGTATGTGACATTGTTGGTTTTTGTCACGAATCGATACGGTCCATCCCATTTGGATTGGAAGTTTTTGAGATTTTCCTTTACTACGGACTGGATTGTGTAGCCACACTAACGAACCCCCTTCAAAGCTCTTGTTGTTCAGATACCGGTCATAACGGGTTTTCATCTGCTCAGACATCCGTTGGTCCAATGGGCAAGATGACAATTTTTGAAAATGTGTTTTAAAATATTCGTAAGCATCTACTATTTCTAAAAAATATAATATTTAAGTAATTTATAAAATTATTATTGAAAAAAATGAAAATTTAATAAAACGTTCATAAATTCGCGTCAAAACGCAGTCACCGGCGTTGACATTTGCTGTGACGTCAACCCTCAGCAAACTTGTGAAACTTGTAAACATTACATTCAAAGCAACAAATAAAACATAATAAATATTATTTAAATATGAATTCCAAAGGATATAAGTGGTGTGCGGTCCCTCAGTGCACTAATACGTCATTAAACTCTTAACAAAGTGTTTATTTACGTGCCAAACGATAAAACGATGCGATATAAGTGGCTAACTCTGGCACGGCGAGATCCTAAAGTTGTTAGTCTTGATACTTCTATTTATTTCTGTGAAGATCACTTTGACGTAAGTTGTAAAGTTATTCCATATATTTATAGTATTCTGCGACTTTGTTTTACATACCTCAAAATAATAACAAGTTTTTCTGTAGTGAATCTAACCTCACAATGAACTTGTATATCGACTCTATATTCACCATTGATTATTGATTACTTTATTCATTTTCCAGTTGCCAAATGATATGGATAATTATATGGAATATCATATAATGGGTTCTGTGTCGAAAATTCGTATGAAACCGGGTTGTATACCCACTAAATTTGAATGCCAAGCAGATAGGAGAAAACGAGCATCTGATATCACCAAACGACCATATAATCTAAAAAACAAATACAGGAATTAATTCAAGAATCTATAAAAATTCTGGAAGATAAAAGTATTATAAATCATTTAAGTATTATTCTGTTTATTTAAATTGTATCGTTTATTAATTGTAGTACCTAATTAAAACAATACTTTACATGTGAGGTACTAAATGTGTGTACTAATATCTCATTATATATGTGTATCTCATTATGGATTACCTTTAGAATCAAATCATTTTTTTGAGTTTTAATTATGGGGTTATAAGTTACAATAGATATTAATTAATATGTGTTTGCTTTTCAGCTGTGCATGGAAATACAGAAAATATTACACAAGACAAAAATAAGACTGCAAATAAATCCATCCAAGTTTACATAATACAAAAATTCAGGAGCAAAGCCATTCAAACTGAAGTTAATATTATAAACAAGATGACATCGCCATTGAAACCGGATCGCCAATCTGTCTCTACATCGCCATTTAAGATAACAAGATGCACTTCCCAAATCAAACTAACCACATGAAACATATACAAAAGTTCAAGAAAAATATTTGTATCTGAAAACCATTGTGATAGTGATATTTCGTACACACCCTCCATTATACATGGACAATCATCACCAACTATATCTGTTCAAACAAAATCATCTTCAGATTGCAGTGAGTTGATACAAGAAGAACTTAAATGCTGCAATGCACATTACTTAGAATTTACAGAAATCCCGTGCTTAGATAGGTGTACCTAAAGACTGTTATTATTTAATAGATTTGATTGAAGAAACTACAAACATTCCTCCAATTCATTTACTCATGTGTTTGAAAAAGATTAGGCTAAATAACTCATTCAAAGAGTTTGCTGATAATTTCTCCATTACACCAAGTTATGCTAGTAAGATATTTCTTAAAAATATTCCTTTGTTGGCTAGTGTAATGCGTCCTTTCTTGGTAAAATTAGCTAAATGTAATATTAAAAAAAATTTACCAATGGCATTTAGGCATAAATATAATCAAGTAAGTTGCAGTTGTCATATCGACTGTTTAGAGATAGAAATACAAAAGCATTAAACCAATCTCTCTCCTGGTCGGAATATAAAAAAGCAAACACTATCAAATATCTTGTATCTTGCTCACCGTATGGAGGGAGAGTAACAGACACACAGTCTAAGTGGAAACATATGATTTTATTAAATGTTTGGAACCAGGTATGTGTGTGATAGCTGATAGAGGTTTTAAGCATGTAGAATCATATTTACTGAAACATGGAGTAAAATTAATGCGACCTCCTAGTGTTGTTACAGGGACTAAACTCTCAAAGACTGAGCTGAGGGAAACAAAACAAATTGCTAGTTTAAGGATACATGTAGAGAGTGATTCGTCGCTTAAGAGAATTTAGCATATTGAAACCACATGCATGTGTGAATTACAATCTAGTTAAAGTTCTGGATGATATTATAACCATTGCCTGTGGTTTAATTAATTTACAGGATTTTTAGTTAAATAAGTAACCTATGATTATTAACCTCTTTTTGAATTATCATGATTTAATTAGGAAAAAATAAAAGTACAAATTAACTTTGTTTGTTTTGATTACATATATGACTAACTAAACAACACTTTGGTACAATAGTGGGTACACATTATACTTCCATCCATCCATGGATAAAGCTAAAATAAATCCTGAAACATATTTGTCATCATATTTCACACAAATCATATTTACCCTTTTATTTATATTATAATTGCAATCAGCAACACAGAAGTAGCCTTTGTGAAGACCAGACAATAAATTTGTAACTGCATCTGTGCATAATACTTTTTTGTTGGTTTCCCGTTATTAACATAATTTTTGAAAGTCTTACTACTTATTGGACATTTAATTTCTATGATTCTTTCTTCACAGACCCCATCTGGTGCTATCATGGGATATTTTTTACTGAAAAACAGGCCACATTTATTTATTGTTTTTTCCAATTTTAGTCGCAATGATTTCCCTTACTTCATCCTCCAACATTCTGCCACGTTTCATGGCATGTGTGTCTGGAATTCTTCCACCCATTATGAGAGCAATCAATGTTGCATCTACTAAATTCATAAGCACGTGAAGCAGTAATCCTGCCATACCTTAGCTCGTACTACTTTGACTTTGTTGTCTTATTTTTTATTCAATCAGTTTAACGTCTGCATCGGTTAACACGAGCTTTTCTAAGAAAGTGTCACAGGATTTTTCCTTATATTTAAATACTAATTTGTGCATGGAGAATGTAATCACTATATCAGGCACATCTGATATAGTGATCTTCCTGAAATTTGATCAATTCACAATTGTGAAGTTGCCTTTTCCTTCCTTCCTCAATAAACTTCTCTAATACTACACTATTTGATGGCAAACTAGGCTTAGCATTAGATAAATCTTTGCTGTCAAGTATTTTATGGTAGTCCCAACCTTCGACAGCTTAGATTTCATCCAGTAGCATTCAACTGATGTAACGGATGGATCTTCACTCCTGTGATGCACCCACATAAGAAAAGCCACGGCATGTTTGCAGCCTCCTTGTGATGCAACACAGTCATGGCAATCCACCGAAACAACTGTTTCATTGACTTCATCAACTACTAATGTTACTCCATATAACTTTCCATGGACCTTGTGTTCTGGACAGATTTTTGACTTCATCACACATAGATTGCCATCGCGTTTTAACTGGACGTAGCTTATGGCATCATCACCGTACGATGGCCTGGAGGATCTATATCAAAAAAATCGATTTGTAAATACAGAGTTACATATTTAATTGTAGGTTACATACACAAAACATATTGTCATAACGAAAACATAACCTCAAATACTAAATATATCAAGTGATATTTTACAAAATATCTTCTAAAGTTATAAAAATTTCATACAGTATTAATAGTACTTACGCTGCAGTTTTCACGTTTCTGAATTCTGCTGAACAGAAATCTTTGTTTGACGCCACGAACTCTCCCAGCATTAACAAATCCACTCGGGGCAAACTTAGAACTGTTTGCCTTAGTAAATTCTAGTTCAATTCAAGGCTTAATTAGTTAATAAAGTCAGCAAAAGACCGACACCACTTTTAATCAATTAAAATAATGTAAAAACTCAAGAGATAGTCGAAACTCGATATAAGTTCGGTGACAGTATTTACTGAGGGCTGACGTAACACACTTTGATTGGTATTTTAAAAAGCGTGGCGGATGGCAGTATTTTGTTATTTTATTTTCAAAAATAAAATAATAATTCGTCCTAAATCTAAAAATGGAGATTTTTTTTCCACAATACATTCACAAGATTATATCAAACAAACACAATATTTTAATGATTCTGTCTTACTGTCGTCTTGCCCATTGCCTGACATGCTCATGAACGTTGTTCATGGCATACTCAGGTATACTGCCCGGGGAATTCAAGTATTACATCTGCGGGCAACCGTAGTTCTTTACCAAAGTATGCTAAGGCTGGTGTCATTCAAGTACTTTCATGAACTGCGCTTCGGTATGACATAAGAAACTGTTAGATGTGCTTTTTTCAATCCGCTTACCATTCCACCAGCTTATGGGTGGTCCTCGTTTTACGGGCACCCATCACCCGATACATCTCTTGAAAGACTTGAGAGACTCGAAAGTTTTTTCCTTGGTCACTATAAATTTGCAAGGGTAGAAATTAATAGAAGACTTCATGCATTAACAAAGACAACAGTTGAAGGTTCCTGGTTAGGAATAACGAAGACTTACGGTCGCTTAGTGAAATAATCCATTACAACAATTAAGTACTTGTACTTGAGGGCGGTGAGTATGGGGTTTGTTTTCAACCTTTCCTCATTCCCTTATTTTTTTGTGCTAATCGTAGACTATTGTTTTCAGTGATATCTCCCCAAATTGTGCTTGAGGTCTTCTTATGATTTCGGCCCGATTTACGCTTTCAGTCGTGAAAATTTATTAATTATGCGCTGCGCAACGCTGGGGTGTAGTACTTGCTCATCACTCATGGGGACGCTAACTGACGAACCAAGACAATGTCGTTGGCTAATTAGCCATGTAATATCACCATGTACCACGCCCAGCCGTCTGATCCCCACGCCCTAACCGCTAGCCTATCCGGTAGATATTCCGGGTCATTATTTGATTCATCCTCGTTATTGAACAATTATAAGAATATGGCTTATCCATTTTTTATAACAATAATGTGGCCATGTGTTTTAAAGATATAGTTTATTGAAAATTGGTTATCGTGTAAATTTAAAATATTTCTTCATTACCAGGTATGTGACAAAGGATTTGCGAGACATGCAACGTTGTGGAATCACCGGCGTATCCATACAGGAGAGAAGCCTTACAAGTGAGTTGAAGAAACCTTATAACTTATATGTTTCATCACGAGGATACAATAAGTGTGTCACGTATAGAATAATATTGGTTTATCTTTGGTAAAGTAAGTAAAATTAAATTTGTTTAAACATGATTAATACCAAACTGAGTGAAAGCTGAAAAATGAAATGAAAGATTTAAAAATCATAATTAAACTAAAGATCTAAAATAATAAATTTTTATCTGTTGTTCATTTAAATAAAGCGTTTTCACAAAACTAAATTTATTTTACATTCGGAGACTGATTTTCAGATACGCGATACCCGTAATATTCGAGCTTAGTTTGTACGAAACCTACTTAACTGGCTTTATTTTTAACGTTTTCACGATCAATTAAATTGGAACGCTACACAATGATTTTGACTCATTATCCCCTTTTTAACTTTATCCATACCTCGCGCTTGGGTAAATCACGAGATTATGTCGGACTCTCACGATTTTCGACGTGGTTTAACGCAACAACAGTGCGTAGGTCAATTAACTTCTACTTTTAGTGTTGAAGCTCCATCAAAAACCACTATGTATTTCTGGTTTAGTGAGTTCAATCGTGGACGACGTTTGGCATGACAATAAATGGGGGTACATAATCGTAAGCGCGGGTGTCTGAAAATAAATTTGATTTCGATAGAAAGATTTTTCACTTTTTTTTTCCGAGAAGAAAGGCATGCTATGCAACGCGCTCTGACTTGTCGACCTTTTTTTTTATAGATAGATATAATTTTCACTTTTTTTTCGAGATTTATAATTGGATGTAATGTAGCTGCTGGGTATCACCTAATCTGGAAAATAAAAGTAGTCTATGAAACAAAATAAGGAACTTCTGCACAAGAGCATCAAAGTTAAGGCGTTCAAATTCGGCCAATTGGTGTAATTTAATTTAGTTTGTTGTGTGCCTGTGTTTGCCAGCTTGTAGAATTAGTTGTATGAAGGTTAGAGGTACGAAATTGTTAGTTTTAAAAAGGTAATAAATTAAAAAATTTAAATTAGTAATAAAAACTAACATATGATAGGGCTTTATTTCGAGAAATTTTGATTTTATTAAAAAAACCATGAAAAATATCTTTTTTTTTTCGGAAATAATCTTTTATTTTTCGTAGATAATGTTTTTTTTTGCAATACTACTACCCAATTATCTCCGTCAGTTTTTAAGGATCACATTAGTCTTTGTTTGTGGCTTGCTACCTTATACAGAACTAAAGTTATAAGAATTCTTTGCATAGGGTACCCAATTGCGATTTGAAAAATAAAAAAATCATAACTAAAAAAAAAAAATTAATATGTTTTCTGTCGATAAAAATATGTCTAGTTTCACCCATTTTCGTATGTGCACTTCGTCAAGAATCACACTGTATAACGTATTGATGCTTATTGATAGCTCAGATTTCAACAACAACAACACATTGTTGTCATAAATACCGTGTGTAGTTTTTGTAAAAATAATGTAAGTGGGTAGTGAATGGTTGAGTCGATTTCAAAATCAAATCAAAATAATCTTTATTCAACATAGACCTTTACAGGCACTTATTGACGTCAAAACAAACAAAACAAAAAAAAGCTTAAAACAAAAACAAATACCTCGTCCGTACGTACGAATAAGGAAAAAAAAATATTGACTCTACACCTGTTCGGAAATTGGGAAAGCCTTCTCGAGAAGAACAGGCAAGAAACTCTGAAAGTCTATTTTTTATCTCTTCTTTTCAATGTTAATAATTATAATAATATAAAAATACAATATAATTTAAGATACAATCAAACCTAATACGATTACAGTCGTATGTATCTTTACATACACATATAAAAATAATACAATATTATAAATAATGTTGTTACCAAACATGGCTCTATGAATAGTGTCCCTATTCCCAAATAGTGTGATCATTTAGATAGTCACTTACTTTATAATAACCTTTACTCATGAGTGTCTTTTTGATATGGATTTTAAATTTATATAAAGGCAAATCAATGACACTTTGCGGAAGTTTGTTAAACATAGATATACATTTCCCTAAGAATGAACAGCTAGTTTTATGGAGTCTGAACATTGGAACGGCAAGTTAATTTTTGTTTCTAGTATTCACATTATGTAGATCACTGTTTTTATTGAATTTATTATAGTTTCTATATACAAAAACTAAATTATCATATATATATATTGACTAGCTAAAGTTAAAATATTAATTTCTTTGAACAATTCTTTTAGGGATTCTCTAGCCCGTAAACAGTAAATAGCACGAATCGCTCTTTTTTGTAAAAGGAAAATACTCTCAATGTTAGCCGCCGATCCCCATAGCAGCAGTCCATAGGACATAACACTATGAAAGTAGCTGAAATAAACAATTCTTGCCGTTTCAACATTAGTTAAAAGTCTAATCTTTTTTACTGCGTTTTTACTGCGTACGCCGCTGAACTAAGTTTGATTGTCAAAGTTTTAATATGTGGATCCCACTGTAGTCGAGAATCTAACGTAATGCCTAAGAATTTAGTATTATTTACTAAGTCAATGACATCACCATTCATATTTAAACGAGTATCAACCTGTCTTACATTGGGCAAAGAGAATTTGATACATTTTGTTTTCTTGGAATTTATCGTCATAACTAGAGATCGGATAATCGGATGCATATTTACCTAAAGTTAATTTTTGGCTCACAAGTTATGGAAGCGGCTTTTTAAAATACATTTTGTTAAATAAAAATCCCGGGAAAATACGGGCCGGCAAATTTAACGTAGTGATATTGTTTGAAAATTACTAAATTAGCACGTGGTATTTATTTTCAAAAGACCGAGACTCCGGGTTCATTTACACAACTATGCATACGTATTTACATGTAGTTTCAGTTCCCCGTGCGATTTATGAATGTACGATTTATTACATGAAGAGTGTTATACGAAAGTAGTGAGCTAGTTTGACTAAAACAATAATCAAAAACAGAAATGGTGCCCGGGCGTAAGTATGGTCTAGTATATCATATTACCGACTAGTTTTGCATTACCAAAATGTTCTACAATACCGGAATTCCGGGATTTTTATTTATGGAAATAAAAAGACAGTTCCATACTTTCAGTTCAAAAACTAAATTAGGTAAATAAATAAACATCCGGCTATCCAATTCCACAATCCCGGGATTTTTATTTAACAAAACAATAAAAAGCTGTTTCCATACTTGTCTTAAACTAACTTTAGGTAAATATGCATCCGATTATCCGATCTCTAGTCAGAACATTCCTTTTGTCTATCAACTTTGAATAGTAAAGAAGTATCATCTGCAAACAACATCTGTCTTACACGATTCTGTAATGTAGTAAGGAAGGTCATTTATATATATTAGAAACAGTAGAGGACCCAATATTGATCCCTGGGGAACCCCCATCGTTATAGGCGGGCTAGATTCTGATCTATTAATAACGACTTTCTGCAATCTGTCTGATAAATATGATTTTAAAAGGCTCCATCCGAGACACTATAATGTCTAAGTTTACTTAAAAGCGTTTCATGACTCACACAGTCAAACGTTTTGGATAGGTCGCAAAACACTCCAATTACATCCCGCTAGATCAGATTTGATTGCTCACGAGTGTATATGCCGTGGCAACAAAAAACTAATGTAAGTAATCCACCTAGTTTATGTGGGAAATGCGGCATATGAAAGAGACCCTATGCATGCGCGGCTCACGCAATGTGATTACATACGCCTATTCTCATATTGTATTATATACCTATTCATATATTTGTATGATCAAATATATATCTTATTTTTCTTCGATTTTATACAGATGTGAAATCTGCTGTTCGGCATTCAGTCAAGCAGCGCATTTGAAGAACCACGCGAAAGTACACTCCGGCGAGAAGCCGTTCAAGTGCGATATTTGTACTGCAGCTTTCGCGGACAGATTCGCCTTGAAACGACATAGAGGGATTCACGATAAATATGGTGAGGCTCAATCTAGTACTAGCGTTGGTAATAAAAACCCAATTTATATCAGTTAAAGTTATATATGTGCTTTTTTAAGTCAGTTGATGCATCTTCGAAACATAAATTACAGAAATAAATCTAATTGAACATAAGTCGGTCAATATTTGCTACTGTTTTCTGTTTTATGGATACTTGAAGCACTCTAATTCTTTCAGTCTGAAGTTTATAACAATAGAGTTAAATAATCGGCCATCAGGTAGACCATACTTTTCTTGTTTCACGGGACTGAACTGCCTCACTACTATGATTTGTGATGGTACAAAGTACAAAAACTTTGCTGGCCAGAGTGGCAAAATGCAATAATTGTTTTTTTTTTTTATTTTATTTTAACAGGACAAACGGCCCCTCTACCTTCAAGAGTTCAACAAAACCAACAAGAACAACAGCAGCAAAACAATCAAGCACAAAACTCAGAACAGAACTCTCAGCCCTCGGTGGAAGTGGAACATCATAATGACCAATCTCTATGAGTTTAGGTTTCCTTTTAAGTTGTTTCTATCCCACCCAATCCTTAAATTAATATCTAGCCTAATTGATTCATCTTCATTGCAGAAATCGCAACGACAGGTATCCTATTAATATGTATATAGTGTAAATTTACACATGTTAGGTGGATCTATTGTTCACTGTTAATATTTCTTGGTTACCTCAATTTTCGATTGTAACACTGCCATTAATTGAACGCCTTAAATAAATTATGTTATTCCATTTAGTCAATCAACGCAAAGATTTAGCAAATTATAAATAATGCAATTGATGTGATTTAATACATAGATCCAAACCTCTTACATTATTAGCTAGTATTAATAATAATTCGAGAGTAGGTAAGTTTTTGTAACAATTTTCTAAAATAATTCAATTACATAAAACCAGTGAAAATATTTTTAAAGGGAATATGCGTGTCTGGTGAATATAATAATTGCTGAAGTTTAAAAAAAAAAGACTTATTATTTGTACAAAGATAAATACTAATGGCAGATCACAAACTGAGAAATTTGAGAAAATAACATTGTACTATATGGTAGATATAGTCACAAAATATTGAATAACGCTGCATTTAACTTTCAAGTAACATTATAACGCGAGATATACTGTATAGATATGGACTTGAGGATTTTCTTGCAATCACTCTGTATGTAATGTACTATTTATTTTTGACGACAATGTTGAACTGCAACAAATTAGGACAAACTTTTAAAGTGAATATTTAATTATTTTATTAAATTAATCTGCAATATAAGTGGTGAAATAAGAAATACAAACTATTAATCAAAAATGAATATTCTCTCATTGTACTTTATGCACTTCTAAAATTACCTATCAATATTATTATTATCAATATATTAAGACTAAATTTTCGATACATCACAGTAACTTTATCCTTAAAAAGTTAAATTCTGTAAATATTACACGCATATTCTCTATTAGAATGGAACATAATAATGAAACCTGATTGGCTGTGTCCTAGTATAATGTTTTTAAATTGTTAATACATATTTGCTTTGTTACAAGTGAGGTATGATATTTCATATTGTTAATGAATGATTAAAATAACACATTAAAAGTATTTGTTCAATTTTTTGAACATAATCATCTTTAACTGACTTTATTTATATAATATTGAATTAAGTTCTTCACGTTTTTTAATACTGTAAACAAACTTACAGTACAGGCAATGACATAGAAGCCTATGTGATCTAGCAAATTAGCATATCTGATAAAACTGACTTTAATTTTTATTTATGATGAGATGTACTTACTGAATAATAATAAAAAATAGCAATGGGATATTCATTTTTTTACAATTGTAGGATTTAAGAAATCATTTAGTAAGTACAACTCACAAGAAGCTTTTGCATCAAAAGTGGTGCAAATTATGTTTGTATGAATTGAATTTGTAGTTATGGATTTATTATAGTAAAGTGGTCTAGACTGAGTTTTTGTTTCAATACATTATTTCAAGTCTTCAGGTTACCTTGAATCAATATAAATTTCTCGAAAATTTTGTTATTGGAATAGACATTTTATTTAACTAACATTAAAGCTCCAATTGAGGAAGCTTTGTTTTTGTCCGCTCTGAACCTGTTATTTAGGAGCACCAAATGATTATGACTTTAGGATAAGGTTTGTATGTGGATTCATCCAAGAAAAATATCAATGCATTGAAATTACCTGTGACTAAGGTATCAATGAAATATTTATCTTCACATAATATAAAAAGCTTAATAGTTTGCTTGATGGAATACAGTATATTGAGTTTGAAATCAACAAATTATTTGTATAAGGGGTAATCCATTTATTGAGGAAGGCCATGTAGTTGATATTGTGAAGCTACTACTATTGGTAGGTTTATCTATCATAGTCATCTTTCTTGTCTTATTAATAAGATAGAATATTTATATATTTCTACATTGGTAAGTTGTTCCTGTGAGATTCATTAGTAACCCCCACAAACACCACTGCATTTTGCCAATGTGTTGTAAGATGTAAAATGATAGTATGCAAAAATTTCACTGTCTTACCTTTCACACTAAAACAGCACTGCTATTTTGTAGCAGAAATAGGTAAGACAGAGAGGTACCAGAGTAGTTTTGCTGTCTATTGTTACTTTTATCTATACCTACTAATATATAAAGCTGAAGAGTTTGTTTGTTTGAACGCGCTAATCTCCGAAACTACTGGTGCGATTTGAATAATTCTTTTTTTGTTGGATAGTCCATTTATCGAGGAAGGCTATAGGCTAAATAACATTACGCTATGACCAATAGGAGCAAAGACAGAGCGGTAAATGTGTAAAAAACGGGGAAAATTATTCATTTTTGAAGGCTTTCTTTGCGTGCGCTGCGAAAACGGTTCAAGATACACAAAAAATATGTATGAAAGAATTATTCCTCTATTGGCTCCGTGCACGATTACAACGCCAACTAGCGTACACAACTTTGTGGGCTCTGTCACATTGACATTTAGGTCGTATATTTTTGAAAAAATATCGAAATGAAAAAATAACAAATATTTTCGACTAATAAATTGTTGTGATACCACGATTTGGGTGTAAAAAAGGTTTTGTAATCATTTTGGTCATTCAAATCAAATGAGATAAGTTCATTAAAAAAACCAAAGCCGTAAAACTTTTAATTAAAAAAAAAAAAAGTGTGTTTAATGTCATGTTTGTGTCAGGGTTTGTTTACTTCATTTATAATTGTAGTTTTAAAGTAAAACAAAAAGAAAAAGCTACTTTAATGTTTCATTATATAACAGTAAATATATTTAAATGTTCATGTATCGCTAGTAATAAATTAAATATCGTTTTCAGATCGAAATGAGTATTGTTTTGAAGGCCGGATTTGTGAGTGTTTCTCACAATATCAAATTCCAACCACAAACCGTATTTAAAGGAAAGTTGTTGGTATTGGCTGGATATATTATAGGTCGATTTAATTGTTTTTGATGTAACTGTTAATGTTGTAAGATGTAAGATTAATGTAAATTATCAAAGTATGAAACGTGTTACCGCGAATTTAATAAATTGTAAGTAATATCAGGAGACCTATTTTTGAATTACGAATGCTGTTTTCATAACTTTCCTGTTGTTGCTGTTTATCTACACCGAAAGTTACTGACACTGACCTTATAATAAAAACAAACTTTAAATAGATTATATTCCAATGAAATAAATTACATCAACTATGAATATTTACCAAACACAATGACATACGCTCTAGTCGGCGAGAGCGCAGTAAGTGGACGACGCGACGTCACGTTCATTCGTCTCTCTCGTATACAATTCGCTGACAAAATTCACTCTCACATAACAAATCCCTCATATATAATATAAAACTAGTTTATCCAAATCAAATATTTAATTTAAAATATATTAACCTAAATCAGTTTGCAACAAATTAAAATACTTTTAATTCACAAATTAGGAAAGCTGACTCTTACGAATTAGAATTGATGATTAATCAGTCACGGGGCAATTAGACAGCAAGTAATAATTTATTATTATCGACTAAGCACGACAAATCTTATAATATAATTTGGGCAATGTCTATCTGGTCATCATTAATTTGCAAAAGATAAAACTTGGCTTAGCAGCAAGTTGATTGAAAATCTTATTATCAGAAGAAGTTAGCATTTTGGTAAAGATAAAAGACGAAAGAAAATTCTTGTCTTTTAGAAAAATATGTTTATATTCTGTTAAGCCAAAAACTTTTTAGTGGGTCAATAGATCAGCTTGCGAAAGCTTAGAGTAATCCAGATAATTCGGATAACATCGTTGCATAACAGTAAGTACAGTTAAGTTTTACCCATAAAATTCTATACATAATTTAATACGTAACAAATATTTATTAATGATATTGAAATGTATTATGTAGAATCGCTTTGCCATTGTCAGATACATCTGATGACAGAGCCCACATTAATTCTACTTTTGACCACCATGAGCGCTGCGATAGATTATGTTACCCCCACCTAGTACTACGCACCCAGCGAATACATGATCTAAAAAAAAGTCCGCGACGGCATATGTCTATCTTTTAAGGTTTAGTCACAATGACCGTTTTTATGGTACCAAATTTGGTCGAAATAATTTGTTTAAGTTGTATCAACATAATAATATTAATCTTTATTCAAATATAAATATAAATATGTTGTTGGTTAACCAAAAATCTGCCGGAAGTCACTATTCCACGCGGACGAAGTCGCGGGCAAAAGCTAGTTTTCTAATAATATTTAAGCAATAGTTACAGCTATCCAGTTTTGTTACTCTTAATGTTCTATGTAGTTTTACCACTACAGATTATTATTACATAGAAATTAAATTTAGCAATATTATAAAATTATTTAGGTATTTACAATTTCAAGTGATAATTACTAGTGTAGTTAATAAAGAAACTCCCAATATATAATTCATTAATTTTCTTACTAAAACTACATTTTTATTTTATATAATTTGGTTTTACTGAAGCATTTTATTATTGACAGTATTCATACTGTCAATAATAAAATGTAAGATAATTTTCAATGATAATATATATTGTCTAAGCATGGAAAAATTACTTCAATAGTTCAAGTTTCACAAATAAACAGCCAAGGCTGTACGAGTCATGAATGCAGTTTTTGATCACACTAAGCAATCATCATTCATAATATGAATTCATACTTAATATCTTATCATTCGAGATAGATTTATTGAAGTTTAGATTTGAATTATGATGATAAAGCAGGAGAAATGAATAACTACAATAAATTTAAATAAGTAAATGTATTATCACTGGAATTACTTAATATTAGGCATAACCTATTTCAACATTTCGTGGAGTGTTTGTTTGTAACTTAAGTAATTGAAAATTATTCATACACCCAGGTTTCATCAGCAGGGGTCCATCCGACGACTTCTTTATCCGTGAACCAGAGAGCAATTTCCTTTTTAGCAGATTCAACGCTATCCGATCCGTGAATAATGTTCCTTCCAACTTGAATGCAGAGATCTCCACGTATAGTACCTGGTTGCGAATCCGCTGGGTTTGTTGCACCAAGCATTTGACGGCCAGTTTTAACGACATTTAGGCCTTCCCATACCATAGGAACTACGGGTCCTGAACTCATGTATTTAACAAGACCCGGAAAGAAAGGACGAGATGCCAAATCACTGTAGTGTTTCTGAAGCAGTTCTTCAGATGGCCAAACGAATTTAAGACCCACCAATTTGAATCCTTTTTTCTCGAAGCGCTTAATAATGGTACCAACAAGTCCTCGTTGTACCCCATCAGGTTTAACCATAATAAAGGTTCTTTCACGCTGTTCAGCCATTATAAACTTTATAAAACCGTCTATGATACGTGTGGAATAGGTTAAGAAATAAGCCAAGGTGGCAATCATGCGGTAAAAATCGGAAAGGGAAGTAATCAATACGTAGACCACAGATGGTATACCAATATCTTGGTGACTAACCACAGATTATGGTACAGTGATCGGAAATAGAGATGGCAAAACCATTCGAATTATTTATAACGAACGTGGCATAAGAAATATTAGATGGTTTAAAATAATTTTAATAAATATATATTATTATTTCATTCAAACCGCAATCCTTATAGCCAAGGCTCGGATTGATATTAAGTTTAGAAAAAAAAATTATTCGAATGCAAAAATCATTTATTCATTGATATAATTGAATTTGATAGAATCTCTAGTCCAACAAATTGATAGATTTTCAAACTGACTTAGTGTTGTAACGAAAAAAACAATACTGATTATAAAGTTATATCGATATCTATTATTTGAAATTGGTAATCGATACAAATAATTTCCAAAAATGATTGGTTAAAAATGAAATAAAGGAGATGTTCCATTTTTGTATGGAAGCTGGGCCCCTCTCAGCCTGCAGTAATAAAATAATATTTTATGAAAAGAACAAAAAATAAGGAATCTTTACCCGTAAGAAGATTTTTTTTTAAAACCTGCAAAACATTGTAAAAAAAAGAAAAGGTTTCGAAGTTAAGATCGATAAAACAGCAACCCAAAGCTTTTTTTATATTGGCAGCTTCGATTTTGATTGTCACAATGAGTGACATGACTGATGTCAAAAGCTTCACCGCCTCCTTGACCGCCACTCAAGGAACTTATACCTAACATGGAATGTGCACAGGCTGCCGATTTATGTGCCGAAGTAGATAGCTTCGGGACCTCTGTCCCTTTCATTAGGGTGACCAAACAATATGACGTAGATGGATAATAATATAATTGGATATATATACGTGTTAATTAAAAAACGCAAGACCACAGACTCCCCAACTTATTTTTATTATTAAAGAATTACGTAAATTATTAAATTTAATTTTTGCGTATTATTTTTAAGTTAAGTTTTTTTGTTTTTGGTTACAAATTCTGTGTGAAATTAGATATCTATCACAGATAAGATTTTAACATTAAGCTGTATCAATTACAAATATTTTTTACTGTCCATCACATATCCACACTAGGCCAAACCTATTATGAACACTTGACATTGCCGTTTGCAATCAATATTAACTTTATGTACTTTACCTCCAACCACGGTATTTTTTCCACACTGATGTGGGACGTACCTATCCCATAGGTTTTAATTCCCTTGTGATAGTCGAAATATGCAGCACAAACAGCCGAACCTTTTGATTGCGTTGATTTAGAAATTTGATATTTTTACTGCTCCAAGAACAACAACATATTGTAGACTGAATCCAAGAGATTATAGACCTGAGTTTTTGATATGAAGTTATTTCAACGGTACATGATCCTTGTGTGGAGTTTCGGTTTCAGCCGAAACTGAGACCGTTGCCGAAATTCAGTTTCAGTCATAAAAATTTGGTTGTCTGTAGGACTCCGTCTACTGCCGATATTTGAACGTGACAACGTCTATTACATGGTAATTTTTTCTGGGTGCAATGAAATTATTTAAAATAAAGTAATGTATAACATTTATATTTTTATTTAATAGTTTGTTTAAATTTTCTGCTTCTGAAGTTATACATAAATTAATTATTATGAGTAATGTGCGTGGCTCCGTGTGGCGTCAGATTCGGCCGTTACGGTGTTTTCGAGAATGACTCCACGCCGTACCAATTTAATAGACGTTGTCACGTCAAAAAAATCTAATAAATCGTGTGCTGATTTTCGGTTCCTTATTTAGATGTAATGAAACCGGGTTTGAAGTGGTTTATTGCCGGTCATGAAAAGTAGATGACGTACGATACAAACGTCCGAAAAAAATCGTGGTCAAAATCCGCTAACTAGTTGGACTAGGACGTTTGTTCAATCAACGTTCAGCCTAGTCATTCAATTAAATGTCGTCATTCAATGAACGCGCTAGTGGTACAATCAAATAGCAGATTCAACCAGATGACTGCGACATATCCATATATCCCTTATACTTTCAGAGTTTCGCCTATTTTTTCAAAGTAGAGTCAGATTTATGTCATGAGAGGACTGCCAAAATTAGTTTTCGTAAAAAATACAAAGATATTTCTTCCCAAATTTAGTATGTTAATTAAACGACAAAAAATTTTTCTGGGTGCAATGAAATTATTTAAAATAAAGTAATGAATAACATTTATATTTTTATTACGTTGTCGTGTGGCGTCAGATCGGCCGTTACGCCGTTCGTGGACTCCGTGTGGCGTCAGATTCGGCCGTTACGGTGTTTTCGAGAATGACTCCACGCCGTACCAATTTAATAGACGTTGTCACGTCAAAATAAAGTAATGTATAACATTTATATTTTTATTACGTTGCCGTGTGGCGTCAGATCGGCCGTTACGCCGTTCGTGGACTCCGTGTGGCGTCAGATTCGGCCGTTACGGTGTTTTCGAGAATGACTCCACGCCGTACCAATTTAATAGACGTTGTCACGTCAAAACCAGTTTCGTTCGGACACTAATATGCTGCATTGTGTAAATAGTCCTATAATTTCGTTCAATATGGGTTCCCTACTTCAATAATTGAAATATACTTACTTGAAAAATGAAACACAACATCCTGCATATGATTCGCTTTTGCAACCTTTAATTGCACATTTTTTAACCATCTTTATTATTTACTATAATAGAACTTAGCGTCATATACATAAGGTTTATTTTTATATTGGTGTCAAATGACAATAGGTATAAGTTCCTTGCCGCCACTACCAAACTAGAAGGATGTCACTGTTACATTGACAATGACATTACGATGATAGGAGGTAACTCTCATTAATTAATAAAAATGCAAAGGAATTACCCAATACTGGCTGTATTACGGTTTTTTTTTCATTCATCATCTACGGTTTCATTTTCAGAAATAAATCTGCAGTAAGAGAATATATTTACTATCAGAATTTATTAATATTTTCGGAAAAATAATTTAATAGCTTGACGCCTTCATTAAAACCTATAAATATAAAAATAGCTTTATGTTGGAAACAAATATTCGAGACTTTAAATATTATTTTTTAAAAGTTCACAAGTTTTTATATTTTTTTTCTTTTTGGAAACTTTAGTCTTAAAGGTGAGATCTATCAGAAAAACATCGCACAGTAAGTGTAGAAAAATAATAAAAAATGGGGCCCAAAAAAACGTCCCCTTTGAATATAAACCTACAATGAAATAATATTAGTATTGGAAAGCCGTTACTTACAATAAACACCTTATTTATGTAAAGAAAAATGTTTTTTTATTTTAAATTATCAAAGTTCTAATAATTTCCTATTCTTTCTAAAGCGATACTTGTAGGAAAAGTAAATTAAAAGCAAACAAAAAATATTATTGTATTTTATTCACTTTTATTGCAGTAACTAGAGCTATCATCATCATCATCATTATCTTCATATATATTAATTATTATCGAATTTTCAATAAAGGTATCATAGTGGATATCTCTATCGAAATCTTTCATGATAGTTTGCTTCCTCTTCTCTACCACATTGGCCTAGTCTTCTTTTTTGACGTATTGAGTGCATGCTTCCTCCAACAATAATCGCATTTGTTCGGTGAGAATGGTGGCTTGGTGTTGTAATGTGTTGCATTTAAAAGAGAAAAATACATTATTATTCATACAAAGGCAACAAGGGTTTCTAGGGTTACTGCGGTTATCCGCGGGGAACAGCTAGTTATATTAATAATCAATAATATTTGCCTTGAGACTAATAAAATTCAGTTTTACACTTTGCTTATGAAACTTTTAACAAAATAAATATACTAACCTATTATTTGAGTCCAAATTAATTCAATTACCTTATATTGGTAATGATATGGTGGAAGCCCGAATAATTATGTGCCCATGTTGTTCTGCTAATTCGTCGATGACATATCGTGGCTTTGCGGGCTTATTTTGACGCACTAACTTCAGCAATTCAATCTTCAGTAACTCCATATTTGCCTCGACGTCAAAACTTTGCAGCTACGCCACTATATCTGCTTCCTTCTGAGTTTGCGTAGGTGGTCTGGTCAATTTGTATCGAATGATATAGCGCATTGTCCATAATTATCGTACAGTTTTCAGGTATATTTTGTAGGAAAATCAAAAAACACTCTTTGAATTTCTCGCATTCTTATCTTCGTGATATTCTTTTGTGCTTCTGGACTCGAACGCCATTAAACAATTTTTTATAAATCCTTCTGCAGCAGGTCCAGCATGACAGATTATGAGACGCCCACCTTTTCCTGTGGACGCCTTCGAGCAGGATGCTTTTGTGTCATCAGTCCATATATGCGGCACAGTGTGGTTAGCGTTCAGCCAAGTCTCTTCGATAAAAATGACATTGTCTCAGATAGTATTTTTTTTTTCATTTCTCGTAAAAATGTAATTCCTAGTAATGTGATGTCCTGTCGCTCCATGAGTATTATACGTTTGTCAACTTTTTTATACCGAAAATCAATGTTCGTGATATTTTTTCGTAATGATTCTCGGCTAAAATCCGTATAGGTGATTTCGAATCGTGTCCACATCAACTTGATTGACACCTATTATGGATTTCACCCTCTTCACTTTTTTGCGCGTATTTTGACGTTTACTTCGCTGCCTGAAAGTCCATACTTTTGTTTCACAATTTTCCCAACGGTGTGTTTGCCAATTCCCAGTGCATGACTAACACGATCTTGGACCTGTGTAAATGGTAACAAAGGTCCACCAAAGGTAACGAATGCCGCGGCAAATGATGACTTTACGCCAAATTTGAGACTGCTACGAAAGACAAAGAAATTTTCAGAATTGATTCAGATGAGCCAAAACCGACCAAGGTCATACGCTTACGGAGCACTTAAAAAAATGGTTCCCTTCATTATGACAAAGGGTGGTCACGTCGCCACTATTGTACTAAAAGATCGCAAACGGTTAACGCTGGCCGGTATATCACTGTTTGTTTCCCACAAGTCATCACCAAATTTCAAAAAAACAATCCAAGACATCATATTATACTGCACCATGACAATGCAAGTTCGCACACCGTCTGCCAAAGATGTTTTTGAGAACCAAAAATCGAAATTTTAGACCATCCGCCTTGCAGCTCTGACTTAAGCTTTAATGATTTTTTCATGTTTCTCCAAATTAAGCAGTCTTCGTGATCAACGTATCAGCTCACCCGAAGAAGCTATTGATGCATAAAAATGGGCCATTTCGACTACCCCAGACCACACTGCAGAATAGAATAAATGTTTTAATGACTGGTTTGAATGCATGAAAAACTACTTTTTTCAAACGACACAACTTAAAAGGCAGCCCTCGTATTTGATACCTGTTTACAGTGTTGGAATATTTGTTGATTTATGATTTAGTTCTAACTTGATGGAACGTGGTAGCCCATTTACTCAGTCAAAATAAGGCAGATTTATGTAACGTTCCCACTCACCTCATTCGATCTATAAAAATATAAAGAATTTAAAACGCAAACACTTTATTGGCAAATATGAAGTAAAGGATAGCGAAGGAGATTGAAATGCTATTTTGTTATTAATAAAAGGTCGTCACAACTATGTATATATCGAAAATTGATATAAAATATAGTTAAAATTTGGGTAAATAAATTTGATTTGTTTTCAATCGTATAAACTAGGATTATTTAAATTTAAGTAACCAGTACAAATCAACCACTTAGGACCTCCATATACTCGGGATAATTTAGATTGGTGGTTGCATCTATGTGGTTTTATATACCGACGAGTGTCTAATCCTGTTACAAGACTTTTTATTAACGATACATTGCCAGAGCTAACGGTTCCCTTGGATAGTTCATGTAATAATGGTATATATTCTGGCTTAGATAATTCGTTGCTAATTCGGGCCATCTGCGAAATAGAGTAATTTAAAGTAATTATATATGAACGTACATTCCAGCCTTTTAAGAATGCATGTTATATAACGAAAACTTACAACAATTTTAAGTTGATTATCTGTCAAAGGTGTTGTAATAGGTCCAAGTAACAATACACTAGAATTTCTTTCTAGACTATCAGGATCAACCGAAATTAGATCGTCACTGCTATTTGTTTTGATCTCGTCATTTAAAATCAAAAATATATGTTCATTCATAATAGCTGGATTCTGGGTTTCAATATTGCCTGACATTAAATTCAAAATATTGTTGATTGACTGTTTGTTCACAGTATGCTTTGTTTGTGGTGTTCTTTTAAAACAAAGATTTTTTAACTGATCTACAAGCATATCAAATATAACTTCTTTCCTTTCATCATCAAGATCATCATTTACAATATTTTTTGTTAAAGGCAATTGATGAGAATTTAGTAATTCATTTAATTTTAAACTGACGTCGTAATTGAGATCTTTCTCATCTGTTGTACTGTACGCTATTACTGGTTTGTTTTCTAATCGAAAGATTGGTGTTTGATCTGATTTATCTTTAACTGGTATTGTCCGAAATCTTTTGTTATCTTCACTTTTGTTTTCATAGTCTGACAAGAACTCAAAATTCGTATTAACTGTATTTTTATATTTCTTGGTGCTTACGTGAGAATCATCATCCTTGCTATTAATTGATAATGTAAAAATATCGTTTAAGTCATACTTTGAGTGTTTGGGTTGTTCACCTAGTAACTTCAAAAGCTCTTCGTTAGATAATTTTGATAGTAAATATGTAATATCATTATCTGGAATAATCAACATAAGTTAATTAAGTATTAGTAGGTAAGTATATTGTCCAACTATCGTCGTTAACAGGTAATGGTGCCAGACCATACCTGTTAGGCTATTTATGTATCTCTGTTATTATTATATTTTTTTAAACTTACAGATAGAACTACTTTATGAAAATAATTGTAACATTGTATTTTAATAAAAGAGTAATGTAATTGCACTATCTGCCAGTTTCAGTCAAAATTTCGTCGCAATCGGTTACTTACTTAACTTGATATTTTATTACTTAACTTTGAAAGGCAATTCCAGTTCTCATTTTGAGATACATTTTATATACAATTATTTCCCAGTGATTGCTCTACTATCGAAAAAAATATATTACGTTTCCTTTCGTTTGCAGTCGATAACTACAGTGTAATTTATTGAAACACTAGTACAACGTCCTTACGAAGACGCCCTTGTAGATATGAGAGTAGGTCATAAAGTATTTAACACCAATATACTCCTATCCAGTAAAATAAGTATAATGTATATGGTTAAACAACAACAGAAATTGCCTGGTCAGCTAGTACTTTTATAAAATAGGTAGTGTAACTGTAAACCTATTTTCTCTTTCCTATTTATGTTATTTGCGTGCAACGAAACAACATCAAAAGCTAACTGAATCACTTTTAAAAATGTATACAACTAAATAATTACTAACTAGGTCGAAAAAAACAGACTAGTGTTTTATATACTAAATTAATGTATAAATAAATGAATAAAATAAAATATACACCTGTTTTTTTTAACACAAAGGGTCTTGGTAAATAGTTTTCATTTGGCACATAGTTCTTAGATAATATCAAGGAAACCAAGTCGCTTTCTGGTTCATTGTTATTCACAAAATATGTTGCCTTATCATTAGCTTTTACTATTATTAAAAATGTTACAGGTAGCTAAAAAAGTAATTGTATTTCTGTTATTTTCTGTTTCAAGAGATATTTCTATTTATTTCATAATTATTTTATTAATAAGAACAAAACATATATATCTTAAGCACATACCAAACACACTCGAAATAGCATTGTTAATTCACTTAAGATTGTAACATAAAAATTTTTAAGCGTATGTTGTTACAAGCAAGCAATTTCACGGATTGATAAAATTGTTTTGTGCAGATAAAGCTACCATCATGTTCGATGTTTTATGATTAATGTTATCTGAACTCACCAACAACAATGAACTGTGAGTTGTATTTGATTTTATATTTGAGTCAAATAAGAGATAAACTGCAGTTGTTATTTGTCTTGCCCACAATGAATCATACGGACCCTTTTGTAAACGATGTTTATTTTAATATTCTCATAAATATCTTTTTTTTTTTTTTTTTTTTTTTCCCCTTATGGCATTTATTAATTATGCCAGCGTCAAGTGAAAGATAAGTTCGAAACTAAATATTGTAAAAAGGAATTTTTTAAAGAATTGTACACCAATGACTTCTGATGATTATTAATAAGATCTGAAACAAAGAGATACACTATTACCAAACTACTTACAAATATAACTACATATATACAAAATAACCTACAGCTTAATATTATTTTTATTAATAAAATCACCAATAATACTGACTAAGAATGAATTCAATGATGATAGCAAAATGTCAATATGAGGAGGAAATGGATATGATTTATTATTAAAAGATAGTTCTATCTTAATGTGAAGATTCGTTGCTCTTATTTTGTATCTATTTTTCGCATCATTTTGATGTTTAATGTCATAATCCAATCGATTATTTTATTTAACCTATCATGGATTGCATTATTGTATTTATTTTATATCATATTACTATCTAAATAAAACACATTTTTGGTCTGTTACGTTGGGAAAATCATTTATATATGTGAGAAAAAGCAATGGTGATAGAGTCAGACTAATGAAAGTTGGCCCCAGAATAATGCCGGCAAATTTAAAAAATAAATGTATGACTACACTAAAATTATACTATGAAAATTGGAATAACCTACTTTGATACTTGGTAATTCATTATTAAAAATATATATGTAATTAATTCTTGGTATTAGTAGGTAAAAATGCAAAGACTTTTTTCGGCATAATTTGAAAACATAGTATAGTAAAAACTTACCAGTCATTGAAGCTATTTCTTCTAAGTACTGAGTCTGGGTCCTCCTATCTTTCTGCTCTAATTCAGTGAGATATTCAATAGTTCTTACTATTTCACCAACTCCTTCGACATCTTGCAGATTCTCTATTAAAGAAAGTTAATCGTTTTAAAATTACCAATAAAAATACAACATAAATTAATAATGAGTATACAAAAACATCGGTGACGTTATTAAAATGAATACGTTGATTGATACGATGTACAAATGAATACAATTAGTTTTATTCAATACGAAGAAGCGTAAGTAACTTATTTGTAAGGATACGTAAATTATGAATCAAAATTTTATTATGACAACTGGATAGACAGGTGTTCAAAGTATCAAAATAATATTGACCACCTATGAAATTCAACATTGTCAAATAAATTGACGTTCATACAGAGTTGCTATATAAAAAGTTCGCAAATAATTCCAGGGCCTACTTTCCTTAGCCAGACTCTAATCACTCAATGTTTGTTATATCTGCCACTTAGTTCGTTACTCATAAATTCGCCATCGCTACCTGGGACTCTCAATAAACGTAAAATGGAAATACTCACTAAATAAGTTATAAAAATTTTATCCCTGGATTCCAAAGAAACCGGCTAAACCGTAGAATAAAAGGATATAAATTACTGTCTATGATTTTTTCGACTTGAGGTTATATTTGAAATGATGTAATTATTTTACAAGGAAAGTGATTAGTCCTTAGCAAATAATATGTTATAAGGAAGGATATGGACTCTTCTAATGTTCTGCATATGAATACATGCTCCCTCTTTATAATGAACAACGTGATAAGAATATTTAGTACAGGAATGTGACTTCAATTTTGATATTGTACAATTTCTCCAAATTCAATGAGCACTGGTTGATGAGCATGTACTTTTAAAAGAGGACTGGCACAACACATGACTAATACGCCATTATTTGAGATGTTAATATATTTGCTTCTCTTAAGATCATTTATCTCTCTAAGTAGTATAAAGTTTGCCTTTATTTGTTAGTATGACATTCTACGCTCGGTAGCAGAGTACAAAAACAGTAATGAAAAGTCTTTTAATCGGCGATAAGAGACTCGTTACAAATGAATAGACACAACGAGCATTATCAAGGAGTCAGACAGACGGTCGTTCGTAAAACCAAAGTCAAATTTCCCAAGCAACAAGACACGGACAGATAGAGAATATCTGAGGAATAGGACATAACTCCCGGGCGATGCGGGCGACTTTGCGACTTTTGATGGTTGTGAAAAGTGGACCAGAGTTGTTTCATCAAAGACGGCTGCGAGATAAAAAGCAAGTCCATGAAGTAAGATCGAGTTTCATATCTTGAAATGTTATAACAATGATTTGAAGATTGAGAGAGCTGGTGGCTATATTAAAAAGAAGATGGATAAATTTTACGTGTTTCAAAAGACTAAATATGAAAAAAATTAAAGCATTGAAAATTAAAGTTGGGTATGATTTTTTGATCCATGCCTCAAGAGTTTTCACATTTTTACCGTCTATGGGTCAGTGAATACAACATTTGAAAACAACAATCTCAAGCTGTAGATGTCATCATCATACATAGTCCACCGCCATTTATCATAAGTGTTGGCATTATGTTCCTAATTTAAATCCGGTAAAAATATATCTTGCCTATAATAATAACGAATTCTTAAGTCAGCAAACATCTTTATCTGCGTTTATTTGTTGAAATATTGTTAGTGTGTGTTGTGTTTACCTTTTAACATTCAGCGTAAATTAGGCTAAAATTATGCCTGAGCTGGGTTTTCTAACGCAACAAATTTCATATTTTCGTAGTGATTTATCTCTTAGTAAGTCAGCAATAAACATAAAAAATCTTAATTTCAAATTGAACGTTATTACACAATACCAACATTAAAAATGACTTGATAACTTCTTGTATAATGCGATCAAATTTTTATTTATGATACAGGCGCCTGATTTACTTGAGACGTTACGTGATTCTTAATTTCTCATCTCTCGGATCTACTCTATGAATAAAAGCTTCAGCTCGATTGAACAAGATGGCGTTACTAATGTTGCCATAAATTATAAAATGAAACCTATGTAATAGTTGTAATAAATGTAATATATATGGTCGCGATACATATATATATAAAATGAATAAATAAAAAATATATATTTGATACGATACCTGCCAAAAAGTACTTGTTAAGTATCGGTATCGAAAGGAAATCTACTCGATACCATAAGGTATCGATACTTTTTTCGTGTCTCTAGAAGTGATGACAGATAATCTGTGATGACGGCTCGTGCGGCTCGGTGCCGTTTGTTTATATTTTTGTAGGTACACTTGAAACAAAAATGAATATTCCATTTCCTGTTTTAACACCACATCTAGTTGATTCTAGATGGTTTAATGCGGATAGTCCGTGTGATGAAGAAACTGAATTAACTGCATTAGAGCAAGCTAATCAGCATTGGGTATAAGTACATACATTAAAAATAATATTAGTTTATTTATTTGCTAAAATATCACTATATTACTTTGTATAGTATTGGAGACTTATCTTGACAGCAATATTTGATCAATTACAGCTGAGTTCTGTCGGTCATCAATATATGAAAAGAGCACCACTTGGAAAGTCTGAGCCCGAACCAATGGAAGAAGAACCTGAGACTGATGAAGAAGAAGGTATGTTGGCAGTGTTAACATATTTGCAAAAATTGTAATAGGTCATGTTTTGTCTTAATCATTTCTTGCCCCGAAGTCTTCTATAGCTTAACCCCAATTTGTGATCCAATAGGGGTGTCAATTCTTTATTACTAGTTTAGTAATAAAAAAAGCTATTGTTTAACCAAGATAGAGATTTATTTTTAAATTTTTTTTTTGTGGTTAGATTCATAACAATCTACTTTTTAGTAATGAGATATTTTTTTAATTGATGTTAACATGTGTTGTAAGTTTCTAGTGATGTTCAATGGTATTCTTTATTGAGTAATTAGTAATCATGTCTTAAGTTGAGAAATAATATGCCTCCTTAACATAGTAAATGACCATTCTCCCTGTGCATTATAAGTTAGTTACTACTAGGCAACCAGTAATGTCAATACACTTACATAAGAGACATTCTTATGGTTTAACAATAGAATAAGTCCATTGTATTTTTGAAGGAAATGAAATTTAGGTAATTTTTTTTCTGTTTTTCATAACTACGGCTATAGTATGAATAATACAATTTTGTATTATGTTTCATAAATAGCTTGGGCTGTGTAAGACACTCCCTTGATGTCGAATATGTTTCTAAAATGAGATTGGTAATTGTACATACAGTGCATGCCTTGTACAGGGGATAATATAGAAAACATTGCTCACTAGTGACCAAATCATTACAGTATATCAAGCTAATGGAAACTACAACATTTTTGCTCAATTCAATTGACCGAGTTAATTCTTCATCATCCATACTCAAAACTACTAGGATTGTCTCTGACAATTCATGGGTTGTGTCATCTAACTAGTGTCAGGTAGTATCATTTCAAAACAATATACTAATTATGAATAGTAACTTCAAAATCTTTGTGAATGTAATGCATGTAATGGTTAGTCGGCTTTCAATATTGTTTTTGGTTTTAGGCTATGCACTAGAAGTTTCTAAATCTTGGTTACCAAAATTACAAAACAAAATAACAGTATTGTGGTGATTTTTTGAGTTTTCATGTTATTTTATGGCACTATTCCAGTTTTTTCATCCTTGTATTAACAATTATTAATTTTCTAGTTTATGCAGTAAACTTTTAACAATAAACTAGTATAATTTATTTATCAATTAATGCACCAATTGCTGTCATAGAACTGGATATACAACAAATTTTGGGAGTGAGGTTATTCAAGTGACGCAGTCTGTATATATTAATATTTCTGGCATACTTTTTTTAGGGATAAAATTGACTGATCATATAAATCTCTGTTAAATGTAAAATATTTTATAAAATTCTTTATAAAACTAAATTTTTTTAGAAAAAATGCAAGCCATAATTTTTAACCATTTTATTCTTAAACTGAAGGTAATACGGCACAAATTCTACATTGTTTGTCAATAAATATATATATAAACCATACACAAGCCAACAATAGACTTGCATATTTTTATTTATTTATTGTAACCACATTATAAACTTCCAGCTGTTACAACAGCCATCGTGTTTACATGATAGAATACCATTATAGAAAACACTTTTAAATTGAATAAATAAATCAAATTTCTGTAAATAAAAATTCATAGAAAATGTTTATACACCATAAAAATTATATGTCAAATAATATTGAAATGTCAGATATAAACCGACCCGGGAGTGACCACGCTCCTTCTGTGGCCGGGGGGCGTCATCGGTGGTGGAGATCGGGGAAGTATTGTAGCCTCCCCCGAGGAGGGCTCCCCTGTATCGGCGGGGGAGCGGAGGCTGGGGGTTCCCGGAAGTAGCTTGGCATTCCCCGGGGCTCCCTACATGCCTGAGGAAGGCCATCCCTGAGGTTTTTAGTGGGTAGACCTCCCCCTTCTGGGGAGGATTTTCCTCAGGGAAACAAAAAAAAAAAAAAAAAATAGGGCGTGAGGCGGTTGAAACGCAAACGCGCAAAAGCTCAACCCACCACGCGTCCCGATATGGGCTTGGAGAAGACCGGGGGTTTTAGTGGGTATTTGAGGCAAATTAGCGGTCAAAATTATTTAGAGGCCTATATTACCTAAAAGTATAATGAAAACAATATTTAACCAATATTTTATGATTTAATAATAAAAATACATAATAAAAAACATTTTTTTTTTTTTTTAGTTTTTTAAAGTTTTTTTTTTTAATTGCAAAAAAAAACACTGCAATCAAATCTAATTAGAACTCTCATCATCATCTTCTTGGACAGTATTGTCGTCCGCTGCTTAGTTAGTTGCTGCAATTAAAATTGTTTTTGCTTCATCGGAAAATGGCAAGATTTTCTTCTTGTTCTTTGGCCGAATACAGCTGATGAGAGGATCAGATGTCAGCAGTAACCTATTTAAAACATCTCTGTTACACTCAGTTCTCGAAAATTTTCGTGCAAAATCCACTCGATATTTACGAAAATGTTTATTTCGTGCTTCAGCAGCCTCCTCGGACAATTGCCCTATTGGTAGTATTGCCTTTTCGATCACCTGCGCTCCATGCATCAGGATTTTGTGGACTGTAGGCGACATTGGATGCCAACCATATAATTGAACATATAGTTTGGCAGTGTCTTGGGCATAATCATCATATTTTTGGTGATCAATTTCATGACCACTTGATATCACCTCAAGAATAACTTTAAATCTTTTAATTATTTCTCCGTTGATACCTGTAATGCGAGAAGAGCATTCTGCATTTTGAAAAAATCTCCTAGACGTATTACCGTCATTACTATTTCCAAAGCCAGGTTTAGGAACATCAACTAGTAGACCCATTTCAGCTTTAAAACATTTTTGTATTTTCTCTTTTGTGTCTTTCATTATCTTTTTGTCTTCTGGTGTACGGGCTTGCCACTTTTTTATGGGTAATTTATATGCTAAATGCAATAACGACTCAAAAAAGCGTATTCTCGCATGGAGTACCGAGAGGCCAAACTTTAACGCTTCTTCTTTTACGGCACATTGTTGATTTAATTTATTAAAATCTTTGGATGTCTGACCGCATATATAACATCGCATGGTGGATGCAGTGTCCATTGCGGCATTGCAGACCTTACCGTCCACCATTGTCAGCAAAATACTGTGACTGATTTTTATTAATTTTTCACTATCTTCAGTTCCTTTTAGATTTTTGGCTTGGTTTCTAATATATTCTATTTCCTCCTTCGTGACATCTTTTGTTTCATGTAAGAAACGAGCTCTAATAGGTCTACAAAACCTCACTGAAGATGGAACAGTATTCTGCCAAATCGTTTTTGTTGTTTGGCCATCAACAGATACAATCAACCTTACAGGAACAATTGAGCTCATAAATATATTTGAATCATCATCTGTGACATTTTCAAATTTTTGCTTAAACGGAGTTTGGTGAGATCCATCACAACCCCATTTTGATATCAAAATTAGATTCTGCTTTTCAGTGTTAGCTAACGTATCTAAAACTTCTTTTAAGTATTGGACGAGGCGCAAAGCCGTATGATCCAACAAAGCCTGAAGTTCAACATTAAAATGAGTCTCTGTAACGGTTATGTTTTCATCATCTGGGTAGCACTCTTTTTTTGCCTTTTGCAGCAATGAGTAACAAGGGTAGATGTCTTTGCGTCCACCTTGTAATAAATTCCACTGGCTTCTTGTAAAGTTACCTTCTACAAATAATGATAACGCTTCCTGTGGTGTGTATTTCATCTTGTCGTGGTCTTTTTCAGACGAAATTATTCTTCTGAACTTCTTGGCTTTCGTCGGCGTTGAAGTTATTTCTTTAATCATTTTTGAGCTAACTTTATTCCCAGAAGTGCTCTGACTTACACACGCAGCAAAAGTCAACTCCTCGACAGGTACGTGAGCCCGTAATTCTTTGGTTCTTCGCCGTTTGCTCCTTTCACTTAATTCGTGGAACTGTTTAACTGGGCGTCCGGGCTTCTGTGATGGCCACAAAGGAAGCTCTAATGTTGTTTTGAGCCATTCTTCATTGTTTTTCAAAAATCGTTCATCAGTGTTACGAGCAGCCGTCCATTTTTGCTTAAAACTTGTTTTAAAATATCTTAAAGAACGAGACAAAACAGTTCTACACTCAGTTGGGCATGACGTTAGTTGAGCAAGTCTATCTTCCAATAAAGTAAATTTTTCGTCTATTTTCTTTCCTTTGAATCCTTTTAGGATATTATATAGTTCCGATCGGGTGATTGTATTCACAGTTTTTGAAGTATCTGCAAAGGAAATTATAACCATTGATTATTTTTTTTTCATACCACAAACTTAAAAATAAAAATAAAAAGATGGGGTGGGTTGGGGGACAATTTTATTGCTGTTTCGGTTTGAAAAAGGTTCAAACTTTATTATAGCAATTAAAATGTAGGACTACAATGCCCGACAGATAAACAAAAACACTAAAGTTATAACATTTTTGAAAAAATACCACATTTTTTAAAAGAGATTTACAACATAAGTTTAAATGCTGAAAATTAAGGACAAATTAACTGTAATATAATATAATACAATCTACATACCTTCAACTTCCATATTCAACATGGAATTTTCTTGTAATTCACCACACAACGACATATTTACACAGAGAATTATAAACAAATCGAGGGCGCCGACAACAAAGATATGCGTTACCCACAATAGCTAGGTTCCGACTGATCCCATGGCGTGAGCACAGGTAAAAAGCGAGTGGAGGGGCGCGGCCTGTATGAACCGGTTATTGAACTTTATGAAACACGCATTGTTTGTGCCATTTGGTAAATTTTAGAAAATCGACTTATGACCTATGTTTTGCCTCAAATACCCCTTAGTGCGCCGGTCCTTTCAGACCGGAGAGCCCCACATACGGCCGCGCTTCGCCAGCGCGGTATCAAGGTGCATTTCCCTTCGAAAAAAAAAACAAAAAGTATAAAACGGTAAACCATGAGTCAAAATACGCATATGATTTAATAAAAGGGAAAATTCGCTGAAGAAGTTTGTCAATCTCCATTATGGTGAGCGTTTTCTGGGACAGTGAAGGAATTATATTAATTGATAACTGGGTAAAGCACGTAAGGCAGTCGGTCGTATAGAAAAGACCCGTCAAGTTGGCGCGTGGAGTGTTGTTTTTGCAAACACAACGCGCCCGTTCACACAGTTCGTGTTGCGAGAGAATTAGCATCTTGAAGATTCTGTCTGTAATGAGTACCAATGAGGTACCAATCTCTTTATTAAGTGTTACTAAAATGTTTCTGGCAAAAATCTCAGAAAGTTATAACAGTACTACTAGATATTCTGCACATAGCTATGTGAACACAGAATCTATATTAGGTAAGCTAATCGTATTGATTTCAGCATTAAAACTCAAAATTTGGGGGAAGCCGGAAGATCGTTAAATCTTCCCCAGCCACTTTTCCAAAAGTTATTAAAAACAGATTAATAAATCTACTTCTTCAACCGTGGTTGTTGTTGAACTATAATGATTATAATTTTTTATTTCATTTCAATTGCCAAACCGTACTTACTAATATAAGAAAATTTTGAATCCTTGTCGAATAAATTCAATACATTGGACCCCCGGTAATCCGGCCCTTGTCTAATCCGGCACCCCCTGTAATCCGACATGGTCTACTATTTATTATTGAATTCATATACATATTCGCTAAAGCCTGATTGAACAAGTTACAACTTGTACGCTTCACTATTGCGCTCGACGCGATATTGTTTCATTCTGATTGCTTATTTAGTTTGAATTTGAGTATTTGACAACAAAAGCTTAAATCTCGCATTTTTACAATGTTAAAAAAAATAATTGATGAATATTTTTGTGAAATTATTGCATATTTTTTGTAAGTTCTATAGCATTAATGACTTTAATTTTATAATAAAACATAAGCTCTCTATTGTGTTGTTAAATTTACTAAATTACAAGGTACTCTATTGTGAAAAACTCGGTCTATAAGGAGACTTAGAGTATGTATAATACATACTCTAAGTAGGCAGTACTCTATAATCCGACAAATTTGATAGTTCGACACTGCCCCGCAAAATGATTATCGGACTCCGGGGGGTCCACTGTAATTTGATTTATAAAACGAAAACACTTTAAAACTTTTCGATATTCGACGTATAGCCAAATATTCCTTGCAATTCTTAATTATTACCTACTAACCTATACTAGAGTTTAAAAATCCAATAAGAAGTATGTTTCTGTTTTATATTTTTTTATTTAATTATCCATTATTGTAGGTAATGATGAATCTGATGAGTCTGAAGAATCTCATGATGAGGATGAAGAAGAGGAACTACGAACATCATATTCGCCCGTTAGAAACAACAATGAACTGGAACCAGATAGTCTTGATGATATAAATGATGCATCTGAATTAAATACATCCGATCAAAGTACCTTATATTAATTAACAAGTGATTGCAATGATTAACTAAAATTGGTATGGTATTTATGAAATTTGTGTTTGTGAAACATATAGAATAACGAACCGTAGGAGATAGGATGTTTTATATCTTGTTATTTTGTAATTGTATTTATTTTTTAAGTCAAATAAATGAAAATAGTCGTCATGATTTTAGTTTAAATTTTTCTCTCTGATGTATAATCGTATGCATGCATGCATATGCACAGATGACGGTTGATGTTACTTTATGAATCATGATGGATGGTCTTATCTTTAAATTCAATTAATTGTCGATTACCATCAAAGACAAGCAAGGGGAGGAATGTAATACAATTGAAATAAGAATAGTGTTTTGCTTGGCTAATAAATTAAAGTAATTAAAAACAATGACAAGGTACTGCAATATTCAATTTTAGGTTTTAAGAATAATTTTGACATTTTGGCTTGAATTTTTTCCCCTCCAAAGCTTGTCGAGGCTACATGGCGCTGTTCATGCTTGAGAAATATAATTTATTACAAAGTTGCTGCTGTGTTCTTATCTTTGTAAGCTCGTAATGACAATAAGCCAGGAGAACTAGTAAGTGCAACTATGGAAACTAAGTAATTCTCATAATTGCTTTATTAACCTAGCATGTTATTGGCTAGGTTTTATGCCACTGCTGAGAAGCCTCGCCTTGTATTTATTTAGTCCCGAGGACTATCAGATGTTAAATGTTCATTCGGTGGGTTTATTGTATTTGATCTAGGTTTGAGTCGCACTTGTATAAAACAGTACCAGGGCTACCAGGTACGAAAGTCATTATATACCAGCGCCTAAAACTAGGTTTTAAAATACTAGCAATATTTTATGATAAAATCTTTATTAATGAATAATTAGAATTATGTATAATATTATCTTAGAGGATTAGATAACATAGTGTTAAGATAGAGAATTTCGTAATCGTTTTAATCAAAAGTAAATTAGCAGAAAAAGTCTACTTTAAAAAGAAATTACGGAAAAAAATTATTTGCTTCTTTCACAGACCATTTTTTTTTTATAAATGAATCGTTCCATTTTAATAGAACATTAATGAATATTTACCATATAATACCTTCTTTACTTTTACATTACAATCTTAATGTAACATGGCTAAGGGATTAGGGTTTAATAAAAATTATATCATTATGTATGTACGTTATGAGATTATCGTAAATGAAAATCTTTAGTTATTATTATCAACAAATCAAATAAGTTCTTAATACTTTTTATATTTAACTTTTTAGTATTTTTGATGCGAGATACAGGGATCGCCCTGGTAAAAGGCGCAAAGGAGATGGCTAAACGACTGCCCTTAACATGTGTAAATGTATCACACTGCCTCGTAATTTTTATACTTATATTCATTAATGAATTGTTACATGATTATTATTTTCCTAGAACTTTCGTGAAAAAATAATTAAATAAAAAGTTTTAAACTTGTTTTCCTATTTTCCGAACTTGAATAGTGTTGACATTTAAATGAGATAATCGATTATTGTAGTTTCGGTTAATATACAAAATAATCGATATATACGGACTAGCTTAAACTTTTAAAAAAACTTTTAAGGATTAAACTTTTTGTTTTATAAAAAAATGATTCAGTAAAAATCATTAAATAATAGAGAAGAATATTTTCTGTACAGAAATGTTTAATTAATGTTAATCGTTGAAAACAATTAACAACAAATAAGTATTTTATTCACACGATAATATCAATTTCCTAATCGATGTTATTGTATTGAGAGTTTATTATCACAGCACTTTAAAAATGTCAGATGTTATACGACATTTGTTTGTTCGATTGTTCGTTGCGATATCACTTGATTTTTTATTTTAATACTGACCCTGCTTTTCTAAACGGACCTATTGTGTATTGTGCCTACTTGCCGACTTCAAATCATTCACTACAATAGTAATATATTACCCAGTTATTTTATCTGTACTAAAATGCCTACCTAAAGTTCATAACAAATTCTCTAGTTGTAGTTTCTATGATATGTTTTTTAAGATTGTAATAATATGAAAAGTTGATGGAACTTTTTTTATATCACATATTAACTTTCAGGTACCCAGCATTAGATGCAACTACATCCAGTATTTATACATTGCAAGGGCAATTGCCCATACTGTACTTAGCCATCTCCTTTAGCGATATGACATGTTTATATACCCACATACCTTCTTTCATTAATAATTATAATTAAATGATTATATATTTATATATGAAAAGAAATATTCATGGAATATATATTTTAATTTAATAAATACAATGCAAATTTTTCTGTGGAATAAATTTATTTAAATTTGTAGTATTTTTTAACACATTTTTAGTGGCAAACAAGTTGGCATGCAATCATCAAAATTAGTAAGTAATTAAACGGTGCCCGTCTAGACACATAGACATGACACTTGAGTACGAATCGCACAAAACTATAAAACTAAAAAAACACATCTTGTCTGATCGTGTCACACGCTGCAAAAACTGCAGTCTGGGTGCCACGAGACTAGTGGGACAACATTGCTAAAGGTACCGTGACTGGACCAATCCAACGAGACTAGCAGGGCAGATCGAAACAAAGTTTTGACTAATGTTGACATCACAATGCGAATTGAAAATGTGTGTTTAAACTAAAAAAAAAAAGACTGACACATAAGAATGCATTAAAGATGTAGTCCGACGCACTCCGGTTCATTAATACATAAATCCTAAAAGCAATTTCTTCTGAAATTTCTCGAAAATTTGCCTAAAAAAATCTTTATATTTATAAATCACTTCAAAATTTCAGTACAGTCGACTTTATAATGCATAATTTGCTACACTTTAACTTGGTTTAATTGAATTTGGATAATAGAATGTGCATTACAATGAGTTGTATTTAAAAAGTAATTTGGCGTGCTTTACTTCAACAGGAAATTAGCAACTAGAAGGCGCAATAAAGGCATCGCTCAAAAACTACTGCACAGATTTTCATGCGGTTTTCATCAATAGATGAGTGATTCATGAGCAAGGTTTTGCGGTATTTTTTATCTTGGAAAAAATTATAGTCCCACGGGAAGCGCTATAAAACCTTCGCGCCATAAACCGACTTCCGCGTATATGTATCCGTGGGCAAAAGCTATGAACCTTAACCCTCTATAGACCCAATTCCGAAATCCACGCGGGCGAAGCCGTGGGCAGAAAGCTACTTAATAGAATAATTTGCATATTTTTTATAGCCTGGAAAATCTCAGGTTAATATAGTATTTTTATTTTAGAATCACCGACTAAAATAATTATAATCTCGCAAATGTATGTCAAATTAGAAATATGGGTTAATTTTAAAAATAAATCTATTTTAAGACCTTAAACATGAAGCAACATTTTTTAAATAATTGTAATAAAATTATACATATCCAATTGTTTATACGCTTATATAAATTGACAAAATATGACGTCAAGATTGCAGTGTATTTAGTATAGAACTTTTATAAGCGATACGCGACAACGCCGTAAACGCTGTACATGTACTTCTACAATATTTCCAGTTAAATGCGTGCTCTTAATATTTATAAAATAAAGTCATCTATCCTACATTTATATTATATTATTATATATCCATATTCCTAAAAGAATGCGTATAAATGATATGCTTAAATAGGTCAATTTTGAAAAATTACAATTTCATTGAAAAAAAATCTTATATTATTTATGACTTAATTGTAATTGTTACGCTTGGCAACCTTGACTGTTTTGTTACTAAATAAGTATATTTCTTTTTCTTACTCTTTCTAAAAGATATCTTACTAGCAAAGTGCCATCAAGGCAAAATTTATTTAAATTGGCGTCATGCGTTTTATTGGAGGAAATGCTTACTGCTAGACATAAGTCTTTCCAAAGGCTTTCCAGCAATCTCCACAAAATGGTTAGTAGACGTTGTGGGAGGCCTACCGATGGTATGGTTCCCAACATATATGTATCTGTCATTTCAATATCATTCCTCCTCCACAACTATAGTTAGTCTTTCGCATTATGTGTCCAGTCCGGTCACTAAGGTTCATTATTTCGGGTTTATATTTACTTGCTCCATACAGAATAAACAAATATGTACTTAATTTTTTATAGGTAGATGTTTAAGTTTGAGCTTTATTTTTTGTTTCATGACTACTCCATCTGCCATGTTCCTTTTTTAATAATTTATGACATCATTCCAGATTTCAGATATTTAGGAATAATTTATTGTGGTGTTAAGATTTTTATAATTTAGGTGCAAATAATTTTGATTTGACATCGGTCAACGGAGGAGCACAGCACATTAAAATATGTAAATATTTTGCATTACTATTGCATTCTGAAATAAAATATGTCACAAAGCCAATGATCTCTTACTGCTTTGTCTTTTATCAATGCCAAAAATGTAATTATAGCTAGCTGTATAACACAATATATAAATTGAATTATATTCAATAAAAATTCTAATGAATTTTTGATAGTTAATAGATACTAAACCTATCTCATCTACAGATAGAAGATAAGTCATGCAATGTAATTCGAAAAAGAAAGCACTTTGTTAAATTGAGAGCATGTAAATTTATCGATTTTCATATAATATAAATTAAAAGTAATAAATTAATTTAATTAAATATGTTTTGAAAAGTAACTTTACTGAAATAACTATATTCAATTTCCTTTTCAAAATATTCCAGTTGCATCGATTATGACATTTACGACTCTTGCTAGTAGTGGTTTTATATTGTCTTTTGGCAGAGTATTCCATTTTGATGCCAAACACTTCTCTACACTAACATATGAATTCATTTCTGAAAAAAAAGTATAGTCATTTTAATTTCCAAAACTATCATTATTCATTTTCGATAGACAACTTAATGCAATATACCTGAAAAATATGAACATTTTGAAAAGTTCAAAGTGAAAAACATTGCAGTCTTTGGAACAAGAGGGTTGTACTCATCACAGAAATAATGGAAAGCCATTGCAAGTCTTGCGGGTACATCTTCTAGATCATTTATAAGCATAACCCCTGTTTTTGAAATGTCATCTCTATATTTGTGCATAAGTTCACTATAAGATTGCATATTCAGCTGTGAACTATCTATAACAATAGGATAAACTGTTGGACTGTTTTTACCTAAAAAAATATTAAAATATAAGTTGATATTGGTCACTCACTAAATTGGTCTTGCAAAATCACTATCAATACTGGTGCGCATGGAACAACATTTGTGTGACTCTATGGTGAGTGATGCAGAGAGATGAACCAGCAGTAGAAGTTGAGGTGGAAATTTTATACTTCTACACTTGATGCATATGTTCATGTGACCATTCTAGCGACTGGCTTAAAAGAGTAAAAGAGGAGGGATTATATGCCTCTAGGAGAATATTGGGAATGTTATTAACTCTGGGTATTATAACTCAGATCGTCACTAACTGTGAAAACTAAATGTTAGTGACTGCTGATATGCTAATAAGACTATGCTTAGTTGTAGTATTTTCTTTGCAACTTTTTTTTAGTAATATATTTGAATTTATCTTCCAATTTTTTTCTTAGCCACAATCTTAGTTGTGGAGGCCTTTAAATTGGGCAAAATTGATTTAGTCTATGTGAAGGCCCCTACCAAAATATATTAACAAAAGTTTTGATATACCATCATAAGTTTCAAAGACATGATGATATTGGTAATTTGCAGAACACTCATGGTATCATTTTTGTAACAATAAGATACAAACATAATAGAAATGCATAATGAATAGTATGGAACATTTTATAGACTGCTCATTATGTGATTAATAAACAACAAAATGTAGTCCCATAAATGTTATACATATTTTATGTTTCTTTATGTAGACTAATATTGTTGGTTATGTAGATATTGACAGCAACCTAAATTTATAATATATAATGAAAATTGTGTATACATTACGTAAAAATTGTGCTGATGTTGTAGCAATTTCTTTCATGAAGTTTCTGAATTTCTTATAATCATAGTTTTCATTGTTGCTGTCATAGAGAAAAATGAATGATCCTGTGTCATTCTTTTCAAATATTGTGTAAATCCCTGTAATTTAAAGAATGCCGTTAATGTCAGTCTAAAACAAATGGATTTATTTACTTAGAATTACGGACTCACCAGTTTGAATTTCTAATATCTGTTCATCTTCAATATTGTATTTTTTTCTTATTTTAAACAATTCTTCATAAAATTTGTTCTCTTCATTTGAATTGGTGTCTCTCATTACAGGTGTTGTTTCTTTAATACAGTAGTAATATACCACTGCTACTATTACTATTGAAACTCCAAGGATCTTATATCCCATATTATTGTGTTTGGTAAACTCATCATTAGAATTATGTGTTTGCTCAAAACTATTTGAATTACATCTACTGGTATTGCCACAGCTACTGGTATTGCTTGTTGATGATATTGAATCATGGGAGGTAAAGAAATTACCTGGTATTGATTGATCTCCAGATTCATCACTGGAATATGACGGAAGATTTGCAGGTAAAGACTTTGCAAGCAAATAGCTGCAATTAAACAATATTTCCAACTCATATAATACATCTTTCACATTCGAAAGCAATCATGCAATTTTATCTTAAGTTGAAATGATAGTTAATCTAAATGTTTTTAATGAGATGTTAATATTGTTTGCATCAGTCTATCTAATACTTTCTATTGATACCTATGGATTATTTTAAATATAACATTGTTATGTATTGTTTACAAGACCATAACCAATCTATGAATATTTTAGTATATATTGGCATTGAGAAAGTAACTAGTAACTAAAAATGTAAGTAATAACAGAAATTTCTTAAGTAAGTATATTTTCTAAAGGTAAATAACCAAATCAATTGCAGAAAATCTTATGTTTTTTACTTGATACGGAAGCTCATGGCTTGATCTATATCTGACCTAACTGTAAGTGTAGTTACTACATTCACTCAGACCACAGAGGTCTAATTATTTCTTGATTTAATGTATCAGTATAATATCTCATTTATGATTCAGATTTGGTTTTTTGAAGAAGATATATGTCTAATTTTCGAGACTACATTGTATGTTAGCTTTGATATGACATTATGTTGTATGTTTAACTTCAAATAAAAAAAGCTTAAATGATAAGTAATACCATAAATAATA
>JAYEAL010000167.1:0-22472 GCA_036419045.1 Scirpophaga incertulas
ACACTACCGAATGTTGAAATATTTCATTAGCTGTCCATACTATCTCTACCTCTCATAAGAAGCATCTATTAGGAATCACAGTACTTCTTGAAATTGTTATTAAAAAGCCATAAATAATATAAAACTTACACATCTATCGTAATTACAAAAACTAACTTAAAAGTTATGATTACATTTATCTCATAACTACAATAATACATATAAAAATAAAAAAAGAAACTAAAACATACTCGATTCATTCTTTGTTCTTGAGATAATAAATGATCGGCAGCGCAGCGAATTTAAAATGTGTTGAAAATACATGGCAATCATCACGAAAGAAGCGTACCGATTAACGATCTCTGTATAGATAGACCATAACGGCTATCTAGAACTTTTCAAATCCAATAGAGAAATCAATTTAAAAATAAGCATTTTCAGAGTTTTATTAATGTCGAAACAAATGTAAGCAAAACTACTAAAAAACAAAAGAGGCCAGAAAATGTATTGACGTAAAAACAAAAGAAGCCAAAAACTTATAGACGTTAAAACAAACAAATGTAAGAATGAAACAACAAAAAAGATCAAAAGGGACTAAAAAATTGGGTTATCACTGTCTATCAACGTTGAAAGTCGTTTGCAGATTAAGAATATTAGCTTTGATCTGAAACCTTCTATATCTATCTCTGTATAAACCATAACAATGTTATAGTTTACATACATACATACATACATACACTCACGCCTTTTTCCCACGGGGGTAGGCAGAGATTACGTCCTTCCACTTGCTACGGTCCTTACATATCTCTTTCGCTTCATCTACTTTCATAACATTCCTCATACATGCTCGACGATTGCGGGTACTTCTGACCTGGCCTTTTTTGAGGACACTTTATAGTTTAGCTGTCCTAATTTGTATTTGATAGAATTAATGAGCCATCCAAGGAATATCTGGACAGGCATGGACCATCTTGGGCCTCATCGTCACTTACCATCAGGTGAGATCGAGGCTAAATGCCTGTTCTTAATACGTAAAAAAAAATTATATATACTACGGAAAATAGCAGAATTCTCAACGAATAATAAATTTGTATTAAGCGATTTAACGAAAACGCTGCTTATTTTATTGCACATTTTCTTTTATAAACATTTTCCTGACAATGCTGTACACAATAAAGAATTATCTAATTTGATTCAGTTACAAGCATTTCAGCGATTTATTTTTGTCTAAATATATAATTATTTACTTACCATTATTTGCATATAATTCTCGATATCTATCATCGTAAAGAGTTTTAACACCATCCCCAACATCATCCGTTAGGGGGGTAATACTATCAGGGTGTGACACAGCTATATATACATTTTTCATGTCCATTGGGCCTACATTTTTCAGTTCCATATCTACAGTCCTCAGTTCATTTCCCAAAGCTTCTACTGGCGTGTCGGTGAACGTCATCTGTGAAGAATAATGAATACGTTAGATTATTACGTTTTTAAGTATTCTCTTAAGCTTTGTACGTAACCAACTGGTTACAATTCGTAACTTGGAGTATCGGTGGAGAAACTTAAAAAAGAGATTTAATAACTTCTTTTTCTTAGGGCGAAATTCATTATTCCGAAAACGGTTTACTACATTTTTGCTTTCTACATTTGCATGTTACCGAACAAATGATTTGACATATTGTAGTTAATAATCCGATTTTTTTTTATTTCTTTCAAGTTATACTCAACCTTTAATAAATATATTAATGTTTAGTCAATTTAGTTTCCAAAAAACCTTTCCTATATTATAACATGTTTAAACACTATAATGCCTACCTAACGCTAACCGAAAGCAACACCTTAATGTAAGCAAGCACAGAATTCAAAGAGGAATGCAGCAAGCAATATGCAAGCAAACATGCACCATGCATTTTCTACGATGGCGTTAAATTAATATCTAGGGGTAAGACAAACAAGACTACGTAGAGTTGCTTTTGCAGCGATTCTTATCTATTAAAACATTTTGATAGATAAGAATCAGTCAGAATCAGAAGAATCCAGTCTCGCCAGGGCAACGTACTTACCTCGCCTAGCTGAGTGAAACGAACAATAGATTTGTTTTTTGCAGATCATCTATTTTATTTTATTACTTTGTAACTTTTCTCATAGCAGTGAATTGTTAATTCTTTTTGAGAAAATATAAGTCTAACCCAATTTTGTAGCACCTCTTCCTTTAGAAAAAAAAAACGAGATGTGGTAGATCTAGTTTACCTTCTAAATATTTTGCAAGGTAAGACAAACTCTACTGAATAGTTATCTAATCTTAAACTCAACGTACTGGCTAGGTCTTTTAGATACTAAAGAACCTTTTCTATACAAGTGGTCGCGTCAAGCTATACATGTTTAAAGTCATATAATTGTAACAATTGACCACACTTACTCCAATTTTAAGTGTTTCCTCACGAGAAAAAACGTAACAGGCCGGCAATAAGATATAAACTTTTTGTGCTGTTAGTCTTCCGAATAATAAATAAATAAATATTGCCTGGTTAAAAGCAAATTAGGGTTCCGAGTATCAAGAATCTGAGACCGAAAAAATTATATACGGATCATCGTCAGAAAAAAAGAACGCAAAATATTATCAATATTCAAGGAAAATAAACACTTGCTTTATTTATTTATTATAGGGTTCTTTGATATTGAATACATCTAGAATATAATACTATTGTAGTTAAAACTACTGTAAAAATAAAAATAATGGAACAAATCAGTTTCGAAAGTAAAAAATAGGTTACTCTTAAAAGTCACTTAATGTTTACTTATACATTGTTACATTTTGAGAAATTATTTTCCTTATATGTAACTATAGTTTCATACACAGAAAAATAGTTCCTTCATTGAAAAAAGTTAAGTACAAGCAAGAATAATTACTCCATCAAAACCAGTTATGAACTATAGGTTACGTAGATGGTCAAAATGTCTGCATTAATTATATTAATTACTTCTTCAAAGCGCATCTATCTTTTTAACATATTTTCAAGCAATCCATATTTTATTTTGCTTACTTGCAAACAAGGTGCTTCGGGAATAACTTTTATTTGCAACCGTTTTTCGGTGTTACTCAATGCAGAGGACAGGCTTACTTTCCCCGAAATCATTTTTCCAATACCCGTGTCAGTAGTACTTCCTTCGCCAGCGTTGATTAGTCTAATAGAGACAATATTTCGAATATTATGACACATAAATTCAAAGATTTTGTTCACGAATATATTTATAAATATATACAGTGAATATACAAAGTAAATGTACTTTAGTAACGTTGTATCTATTAAATAAAAAAGTTCAACTTACTTATAAGCTAATCCATGAATATTTAGTTTGCCAACTTGTAATGGAGTGACTTGAAATATAAGTGCTTTGCTACAATCACCTTCTAGAATAACTGATTTTAGTTTTTGACCTACAATGATGTTACTGTCCATATTATTTCCATTTGCTACCATTTGCTCGTTACTTATTACTTGTACGTTTTCATTTTCAGAATTTGGTGTAAATTGCCAAAGCAATTCGACATCTTTCAATAATAAAGTTATTTTAAGAGGATTCCTTAATGTGATTGATATTTGTATAGGCTCTGAAAAGGTCATTAAATACAAAATGTAAAATAAAAAATAACCAATCTACAAGATAAAATTAATATTACTATGAAATTACAATATTCCGGATTTAATTGTATTTGAGCGTAAAAGCTAGTTAGCCCCCACGTTTCGAACATTTTGCAGCATTCTGGATTAAAGGAATATACCAGACAAAGTAAAAAATCATTTATATATTTCCGACTAGTAATTCACTCTGGAATTTACGGAAGCACTTAAGCTCCTTGCTCCAACAGCAGTCAAACGAGTTCTTATTTGTAAGAACCGAATTCGGTATTTCATCGACTCTATTAGGGGGTAATACGGTCGATAGTACTCTATGGTGCCTTGAATTAGGCAGAGTGGCTTTGCCTCCGTTCGGTGGCCCTCTTACTTATACCGTAGAAGTTCATTGCAACCGGACCGTACGGTCAGCAACGGTTGGAACCACGCAACATTGAGCGACTGTGATCTCTCGCTGCCAATCATGAGAACTATGTGAGAAGGAGCGGGAAAACGATCCAACGTCCCCACATGATGATGAAATAAGAGTACTTCTTTTCAATATGTAGTACTCGTGCAAATAATAGATAAGTTTACATTTATAACTTTAAATAATAGATTGTTACGTATTACCTCCTTGTGATACCAATGGGTTGCTATCTGCACTTTCTGTATATAGATCAATGGTTGACTTAAATATCATGGGCACACTGCCTTGCGCCACTTGTAATAACACTTCTTCAAGTTTATGCCAGTATCGATCCTCTTCCTTTGAAATCTTGAATTAAATTAAATATATCACTTAAAACTATTTAAAATCACTATTTGTTATGCTTATAATTATTTACACACATCAAAAAAGTTTAAGCAATAATAAGAAATATTCTAAAACAAATTAAAAATATATATAAGATTGTTTAACGTCACAAAAGCTGTGAGTATGGCCTGCATGCATCTCAATCGATAAAGTATCCACCCATTCATCATGTATCCGAATTCGCCGAGACGCGTGGTACAGGCAGTGTTAATAGTGTTTATAAACTTATGACATCTGTAAAACATACTTTAGATGTTCTTGCACACAAATAAATATCTTTTCATTTGAATAAAATTATTTATACTTAATCTATACAATGCTTTTTGACAGAACCGACAATATTAATATTTTTATAATTTTAATTTCAGACGTTTAGAAAAAAACCTCAACAATGACTTGGCGGAAACAAAATATGCAGGAATGGCTACAATCCAAACAGATTGCAAATGCATCTTTAGATACAAAGACCCACTTATTGGAAAAAGTAAATACAGTTAAAGATAATTACAGAAGGTACGTCTCCGTTGACATTTCAAAATAAAATGGCATCATAGTAGTAAGGTTATCTCCTTACCACTGTAAGCTTAACCCAACTTATATAACTTGTGTGAGCAGATGTAAAAGGGGATGTCGCCCGATAAGCTACAACTTTCAAGTCAAATCAATCAAATCAAATCAAAAATGTATTCTTCAAATAGGATTTTACAACCACTTTTGAATGTCAAAGATGATACGCCATTGGTTCACAAGTCTACGGCGGTCTAAGTTAACCGATGTCAAAAATTTGCTGAAGAATGGTTTTACTCAAATCACACCAGATAAGTGGAAAAACTGTGTCCACCATGTCCTTAAAGTTGAAGAAAAAATGCGTGGGTTGGATGACAGAATAGACCAATGTGTGATCGATTCATAATTAATGTTACAGACAGTTCGTCTGAATCTGAATACACATCAAGTGAAACCTCGAGTGATGATTTCACCGAATATAAAAAATAAAGTCCTTCATGAAATTAATAAAGAAAATTACAATAATTATTGTTTTTTGTTCTATTATAAGAATCCTTCGTAACCTTTAAACATTCGTTATTATGCATGTAATATATTTATCATTAATTACATAAATTAAAAAGGCTCATAAAAAATGTAGCTTTATACTGTAGGTTTGCAACCCCTATTTAAAGGACGGAAAGGTCAATGTCCGTTTTTCTCAATTGATTCGGCACAGACTATGATACTTCGTTTTTTTCCTATGCAGAATTATCAAATTCTAGTCAAATATTTTTGTTTTTAAATTTTGTTAGACAATACATACGATCAATAACAGGCATTATCCCTGAGAATAATTCTTCACAACAAACAATGATTTTGCTATTTTCCATATATATTCCATATAAATATTTCATTCAAAATTTACTTGTGACTTGTGACCAATTTGTAGGCGTGTTTATTTGTACGCTCAATTGTTTATGACCCACTACTCCATCTATGGCTTCTTATCACTAGCACTTTGAAAAAGTGGCAAACTAGATGTTGCTGTACAAATTTCTAAAGGAGATAGTTACAAATTTTCTGATCTTACTTTTTTATAGTCAGTGAACGCGATCGACGAGGCGTGAGTGCGTCCTGGTGAAGACAAAGGCACGGGGCCTACGCAGAGCACGGCGGTGGCCGCGCGCTGCAGCAGCGGCAGGGGCAGTTGTGGAAGTTTGCCCTTCGCCTCCTCACAGTTCTCCAGCCATTGCTGGAGAGTATTAAATATACTGATATATATTAAGGGTATATACTAATATATAGCCTTAATTCTATTTTTTATCATAATTATTATAAAACTGGCATATGTTAATATCAAGCGCGGTCTAAAATTTGCTGTCAGCATTAATTGAAAGTACAAATTGTATTGTACAAATTGAATGCTAATGGTTCATAATTGACAGAAAAATATTTACGGATTTATTGAAAGAATGTGGGATTTTCAGCGAGTCAATTAAAAATAAATTAAATTGTTTGCTTAACAGCTCCCAGTTGTATTTTGTAAATGAATGATTGTGTAAGCCGCAGCGTAAACATATTTTTTATTATTACAAAATAGTGTCAGTACTGTATAAAAACTATGCAATTTTATAAACACTGCTAAATTCGTTAAACTCGTGTCACTCGTGAAGCTTGCATTCATTTTGTATATTTAATTAGAATGCCAGGTCATAAATACAATAAACAATACAAAAATTATATAAAAAAAGCAGAAGCAATAAATATGTTTGTTTAAGTTGAGATTCCTGAACAATTAAGAATTATGAACATTAAGTAACAGTGGCTGGACGCATTGCTTAGGACTGTCGACCGTTGGGTTCGGAAGTGGTAGGCATACCCTGCAGCGAAGAATCGCAGCGTTAGTGGGTCTTCAACAAGGCGGGACAACGATTTGGCGAAGAACGAAGTTAGATGTTGATACTTCATGTTATTAATTACTGTGGCTTGATATATTAGAACAGTTAAATTTTCGATTGAGTCTGTTGTGTATAAACGAATAGGATAGGAGCAAAACTTGTTCGAATCCAAAATTTTTCTTTTATTTTCACATTTAATCATATGCACACACAGTAACGCTTCAGACTTTACATGTTAGACCTTGAGTCGACTCTAATATCCGAGTGATGATAGCGGTGGTTTCGTAGTGCAAATGTAACGTATGACGTGTTGCCGCCTGTACAAAAAGTTATTATTGCTTTAACCTGATGTGCTAGAATATATTCACGCAGGAAAGCTTCCTGCTGGTGCGGTGGTTGGTGGCCAGAGGGCGCGAGAGGCGCCGCCAGCCAGCGAAGGGCGTCGCTGGGTAACTTCAATGCGCCAGCGAGCCGGCCAAGTGCAAACTGCACATGGTCGGTTGACAGCCTCCAGCCACTGCCTTCATACACCTGTACGAGTCGAAAATTGATTTGATTTTACCAATCTCTCTGCCCGTTGCTTCCGTACATATTCTGTTTGAAACACAGTTTGCTGTTTTTAACAAAAATAATAAAATAGTAGCGAACCAGTTTGGCTTCCAAAAGGTAAAAAATACTAAGCTTGCTTTATTTCAATTAGTAACAAAAATTTTGCGGGGCACAAATGATAAGAATAAAAATATATTTCACTACTGTTTTTCGATATGTCGAGTGGTTTAGTGGCAGTACACCGGTTTCAAGGTGTCGCCATCTCCGAGGTACAGGTTTAAGTCCCAGTGGAGGCAGATGTTTGTGATAAATGTTAGCATTTGTACCTTGGTCATAGTTGTTAATATATACTTCTATCAAAAATATTTATATTCATAATTATATATATATTCGTTACCCTAGATACCATAAAACAAGTCTTTCAGAGCTTATATACTATTTATATATGTACTGAATTTAAGTCATCTTTATACAAACTCGAAGAAGACCAGTGGGAATTGTAGGGTCGATCGATCTTTATGAATGATATTCCAAACAATAAAAACCAATAAATTATAAAATGCTCTAGAACACCACAAACAGGATATTATAAATATGTCGAATGACAATTGGACGTATCATAAGTTAATGATCAATACAAAGAAGACAATTTTCATAATTTTGACGTGACAACGTCTTAAATTAGGTTGCGGCTGGGAGTCACTTATGAAAAAGTGTAACGCTCGGTAACGTTACGATGAGTCACCGAACGAGAGAGAGGCCCGCCGAATGCCTTGCGTCTCTCTCCCACTCAACTATGATCGGTCTGCCCGGCGCGCAGCACTAGAGAATTAGGCGCATTGAATCGGCGCATGCTTGTGTCTCTGTCTTTGTCTTTCTCGAACGTTCTTGGCGTTGGAAAAACAAGAAAGCGTCATAATACAAGTTCACACGTGTGGTTAAAGTATCGTCAGCTGTGTCTGTAGTGAAAATGTGGAGTGCTTAGATTCGTCATTTACAACAACTACAACAATAAAGGTAAATAATTGTACACTGATATTTCATTATCGTAAACTATTGATGATTGATTAATTGTTAGATTGACACAAAAGTTGAGAAACTGAGTTTATAGGTTATGTCATACTATTGATAATGTGATAGTGTAAGTAAATTATTAGTTTAAAATTAATTAATTAATTAATTATTATTTTACAAATTTTCATTAATTCAATTTATTTAGCAAAATTTGAACCTTCAATCAAATAAAATGTTTTGATTTTCGAATTGATTCTTTATTTCTATAGTTAAAATTTAGTGCAATTCTTATTTTCATCAATTCCTTGTTCCTATTGTGAAATTTAATTATATTCATATCAATAAATATTCTACGAGAAAAAGACGTTGTCACGTAAAATCTTCCGCCCGTAAAACCGATTTTTTTTGTATTATCAATTAATTTAATGTTATAAATAAAGAATTAAATTATGGGTATATATATATATATATATATATTATATATATATATGAGTTGATGTTGAGGTACAGAATTACAGTATGTGGAAAAGAGTGTCGATATGTCAGAAGTTTTAACATCGCAGAAACGTGTTATTAGAACCATATCTGGTACAGTACAGCCCCAGATATTTCCTGCAGTTTTATGAATTGAAAATTCTACTCGAAGTAGCAAAAGCATGTCAAGTGTAATCATAATTTATTTGTAGAGTCAAATTTTTTTCTAGATCTGACACCTAGTACCAATGCATTTACATAGTATGCAATTACATATTATGACAAATAGACTTTTGCAAAGCAAATTTGCTTACTTTGCAAAAGACTACGTACTTCTATTAAAAGCTTGCGTCTTGTCTCTGGCGTGTTTGACCCTCATTAGACTACAGATTTATTAGCTATTAACTTCTAACCTGATATGCCTGCTTGTAGCACCTGTAAGCGTGTTTCTTTTGGCCAGCCTTAGAAAATCTATGTCCTGCTAGTACCATATGGAAAGCAATTTTCTACACATTGCTTTGGAACCTGGTCCTGATAAAAAACATAAAGAAGCTTGTTCAAGTAACATAGCGCTGCGTAAATCACTGTCCTCTGACGTCATTCGAATCAATTGTTTTGCCGCTTCACCGTGAAGACCGGCTGCACTAAGACACAGCACTGATAGTAAGTGTGCTCTTAACAGCATTATTACCATCCTGAAAGCGTTTATTACAATTATACACTTCTGACTACTCCATAACGATTAAGTAGTATATACATATACAAACCTGCAGGTATTAAGATATGTAACAATACTTTCTTCCATATATCCGTATGTTTTACGATTGGTATCGCCCGCCATAAATGCACTTACAGCAGCCATCTCAAGAGCTCCCGCATAGCACAGCCAGGCACTGTCGCATAGAATTCCCTTTTCGCCGTATGATAAGCATCAAATGCACGTTGCCATTGGCCCGCATAAGAAATATAAAATCACCCAATCTCCGCAACTGAAGCTCTGGGCAATCATTTGTATAAACTGGAAATAACCACAGTCCAAAATTATATTCAGTTTAAAATTTTATGGAATAAGTGTACGTAATAAATACACTTACATAACTGTGTTACTTGCTGTATTATTCCCAGGTTACTGGTCCCAAACCACCGCTTAGTAGCGCGAAGAAGAGACCTACTCACACCTTTTCTATTGCCACCTGCATATAAAAAAACATTGAAATAAATCTGCCAAGATTATCATCTATGATGAATCAAAACAAGTATGATGAGATGTAAACTCAAGAATTTTTGGAAATCTCTACCAAAAGTATAAGAACAGAGAAAAGTCTGTATAAAACAAAAAATTTTGAAGTCTGTATATTTTTAACATCCATACTAATATTATAAATGCGAAAGTAACTCTGTCTGTCTGTTCCGCTTTTCACGCCAAAACTACTGAACCGATTTAAATGAAATTGGTACACAGATAGTCTAGAGCCCGAGAAAGGACACAAGCTACTTTTTTATACAAAATAGGTTGTAAAGGGTTGTAAAAGGTTGAAAGAAGGGATGCTAGGTTGTATGGCAGTATTGTAAAAAACCACTGAACGATTTTAAATAAAATTTTATACATAGATAGACTAGAGCCTGAAAAAGGACAGACGCGCACTTTTTTAAGGAGAAAAAGGTTTGTAAAGGTTGAAAGGAGGGTGAAAGGTTGTATGGCAGTATTGTGAAAACCACTGAACCGATTTAAATAAAATTTTATACACAGATAGACTAGAGCCTGAGAAAGGACAAACGGCTACCTTTTAAAGCAGAAAAAGGTTATCAAGGTTGAAAGGAGGGATGAAAGGTTGTATAGAAAGAAGTATTGTTAAAACCACTGAACTGATTTAAATGAAGTTTTGTACACAGTCTAGAGCCTGAGAAATGACAGAGGCTATCTTTTAAAGCAGAAAAGGGTTGTAAAGGGTTGAAAGGTTGTATGGTAGTCTTCGATCATATATTTCTGTAGATACACAATCCATAGAAAATCAAACAAAATATCGACCCCGCGTCTATACATAGAAGAATAGATGTATATTATAGTACCAATTTTGAAAAAAAGTTCTAAAGTGTCATATAATTTAAGCCAATTTCTATCTTAAGTAACGTAATGAATTCACAAAGGATATTGTTTTTGCTGATTTCCGCGCACGGTTCATGATGACTTGTCCAACAAGCAGACAAGGTCGACACGTGTTTCGTCTCTCAGCGAGACATCTTCAGGATGTGTTGCCCCCCGGGAACTCACCAGCGGCTGGCTTGCGGCCTGTGGAATGTTCATCTCGCCACTATTGCGGCGGGGAAACTGTTCTGGGCGTAGCCCACTTCAGTGATTTCAATCGCCGCCCGTAACAACGGGACGGGGCATTGGGCGGCTTATCTAAGCCTGCGGCATCAATTGAACTCCGGCGAGTATTTTAACGAAAACACTGCTGAGTTCAAATAGGCACTTTACGATAGTAAGCTCCGGGCTTCTTACTTTCATCTTCAGTAGCAACATGGTGGCCTTGAGAATGTCCGCACACTGTCGATGTAGGTCACTCGGCCACGCACTGTCGCTTTCACTTTACGGCTGCACTTTTATTTGCGGTTTCACTAACACTGGCACTAGCACTTTCACTATCACATGCACAGTGGTATTCACAGGCTTCTTTGTTTCGCTCTTTGGCGTATCGCACTGGTCTGTGCGGGCAGCTTAATCGTACTCGACTTCCCCTCGGTTTGTCGCCGTGTGGGGGCCTGTCGAGTATACGGCGTCTGTTTTGTTCAGGCTCGCGCTTGAGGCTGGCCTTGTGGTCTTCTTCCTTTTGGGCTTTCTTTTGCCTTTGCTTTCCTGGGCTTCCCCCTCTACGCTTCTGCACTCTAGGGCGGGGGGAGGGGGGAGATCCTGGAGTCATTGGCGGCCTGCCATCAGCGAGTGTGGCGCTGATGGCTCGCTGTCGTCTACCGTAGTGGTAGCGGTAGCGGTGGGGTCGCAGGCTGGATGACGTTGGGCTTCTTCTTGCTGATGGCGTTGTGTAGGCAGTCGTTGCGGCACGCCTGTTGCGCCTCTTTGTGGTAGCCGGACACCTGGCCAGGTTATGGCCGTGTGTGGCCCGCCACAGTTGGCACACGTAGGCGGCTCGGTGAGTGGCCTCGGGCAGTCTCTTGCGGCGTGAGGTCCGCCGCATCTTGACACAGGCTATCTGTCTGTGGCAGAGCACCGAGGTATGCCGGAAGCCCTGGCAGCGGTGGCATTGGGCGGGGCCCCCCTTGCCCCTCCATGCCTCCACTGCGATGCCCGCCGGCAGCCCAGTATCTCTTCCTGGCGGTATATCTTGGTGATATTCGGCGTCTTAGTCAGCCTTACGTGGAAGATCTTCCTCTCCCGGCCGTGTTGGTATGAAAGCTCTTAATGTACTCAGGGGTGAAACCCTTGAGTACGAGCTCGTCCCACAGGTGATCTGGCGTTGTTGAATCTGGCAACCCTTTGAAGGCCAGCTTCAGGCTTCTTGTCTGTTCGGCGTGTAGCTGAACCACGAGAGCTGCTCTGTGCTCTCGATCTCAGTCAGGTATTCTATGATGATGTATATTCGTCCGCTGTCTTCGGGAGGAATCTAATACCCTTCTGGTATGCTTGCGCGTTTACTGGATGACCCAGCCGCGCCGCGAGCTCCTTAAAATGAAGGGGCCAGTCGGGCAATACTTCGACAACAATCGGCGGGTGTTTTCGTCGCTGTTGTTGTCGTCGTCGGTTTCGTTGGCTGTCGGTGCAGGCAATGGCGTCGGGCAGCGTGACGGTGTCGGCGAAGGCTCGAGGATCGTCTCAGCTTACGTCTGGTGTTGGCGTCCTTGGTGGCAAGGCGTCTTGCTCTTCATATTCTCTTCGTCTTCTTCGTATTGTGGCGTCGGTGTCGGTGTTCTCGCTGGTGAGCCATCGCGAGATGCGTTGGCCGACAGCAGAGGTGTCGGCGTTCGCGCAGGCGAGGCGCTGCGAGCGAGCTCACCGACATACTTGGCGTCGGTGTCTGTTGTGGTGTGGCTTCACGGGCTGCAGCCGCCGATACGGTTGGTTGCGTTGTCGGCGGGGAGCGGGACTCCAGCGGGCGACTTAGTAGTGCCTGCTGGTGGTTTTCTCGCCTTAGAATGTTGGCGTTGTGCTCGTTCAGGTGTCCCATATGAAGAAATATTCTTCTGCGGATGTCGTGTTGTAGTGATGTGGTTCCCTCCTCTCGTGAAAAACTGGAAACCTCCTTCCCAGTTTTGCTTCCAGAGATCTGACCAGGTCTCCCTCACCCACTCCTGGAATCATCGATATCGGGCATCGGATATCTCGCGGGGTTCGCGCGAGGTGGCAATATTTGCAATTGCCGCAGGGTAGCTGTATTTTTTGGTCTGTCGGCCAAAGTCTTCTCAGTGTCGACGTAAGGTGTCGGCGAACTGGATATTGCGGATATGTGGGTAGATCTCCCACAATTTTCCAGTTGGAGGTAGTCCTGTTTTTCGGTCTTCTTGATTTTCCTGGTTTCCAGGGTTTCGGGAGGTAGAGAAAATGGGCATAGGCACCACACTTCTCTCCTCGTGGCATCTTCTCTTCGCCGTGCGTCGGCGAGTCGAAATCGGCGTCTTCGTGGGCTCTTTGGCGGCATTTTAGGCCGGCACGCAAAAAGCGGGTAGCGAATAAAACTTATTCGCGATCGCGGGGCCCGGAAATCGACGGCCACTTCCCACAGGCACACTCCCGAAGCTTGCGCCACTCGGGGAATGCACCTACAGGTCGCAGGCGTCGAACGTCGGGACAAGCAACTGTCGGAGGCGCTCTTCGGAAGCTACGGTAACGAGCACGACCTCTCGGCAACAGTCGCGGCACTCCGGCTTGCGGCGCCTTGCGCGCTTTATTTATAGGCCGAGGGGCTTGGCCCCTCCTCTGGGTAGGCGGGGCTACCGACCATTGGGCAACTGTTTGTATAATAGGCGAATGTGTAAGATTTGTTTGTTCGTTCAGCAATGTAATATTAGGTATATTTTTTATGTTTGTAGATTTCCAATTGTTCCCGAATATTCATAATATGTCCTTTTTCACAAGTATGAAGCACTTTATAAGTATGGTTGTCTACTAGGTGGTGATCTGTATCCAACAGGTGTTTAGCGAAATGAGATCGCTCCGGATGTTTATTTTTATAGGCTGCCGTATGTTCTTTGTATCTTGTTTCAAAATTTCTACCCGTTTGTCCTACGTAAACTCCGTTGCATTCTTCGCACGTTAGTTTGTAAAGCCAGATTTTTTTAAATTATACTTTTCTTTTGCGTTGAATATGCGACGGATGTTGTTATCGGTTTTAAAGGCTACCTGAATATTATTTTTATGTAAAATATTAACAACTTTATCTGTGACTACCATAATACGTTATACTAGCTGTACATTTGAAGGGTTCAGTATTACATGAAGCGGAGTATAATTGTTTCCGTATTAAGGAATTTTGTTTTTTATTAATTAATTTGTCAATCAATTTTTGTAGTGTAACCATTAGAAATTGCAATGTGGTAGATTGTTTCTAATTCTTTTTTATAACTGTCTTTGTCTAATGGGATTTCGAGTAATCTATGGACGTAACATTTGAATGCAGCTAATTTGTGTTGCCAAGGATGACATGATGAAATTGGGATTGCAACATCAGTCTGAGAAGGTTTCCTATAAATTTGAAATCGATGTCTTCCTTGGATTCTTGAAATAGTTAAATCTAGAAAATGATGCTGCCATTACTTTCGCACTCTAGTTTAAATTTAATTTTATGGTGTAAGTTATTGATTTTATTTAAAAAATTATGCAATTCCTGATCTGAGCCTTTCCAACAGATAAGAACATCATCAACATATCTGTAGTAATATAGTAAATTTGGATCTCCGATGACATGTCTATTTTCAAAGTCGTCCATAAAGATATCAGCCATTAAGGGGCTTAATGGAGACCCCTAGCAAGTCCTTCTTTTTGTTTGTAGAATTTGTTATTAAATTTAAAGTAATTTTGATTCATACATAGGTAGTTAATTTAAGTAAATCATCTAGCTCAGCGGGATGTATGTGTTGATTATTTAATGAGTCCTTTAATATATTCATACACTCTTTATAAGGTACATTTGTGAACAGGCTTTCAACGTCTAGTGAGAATAGTCTGGCGTTGTTGGGAACCTCGAGATCTCGAATGTGTTCAATGAGTTGAAGACTATTTTTTAAGCTGTATTGTAGTTGAAAACAGGCCTTTTGTTTAATGATATGGTTTAGTTTTTTAGCTAATTTGTAACAAGGTGCATTCACGTATGAAACACAGGTCTGATAGGAACACCATCTTTGTGGATTTTAGGTAGACCTATAATACTGGAGCCTGGGGGTTCATAGGTATTAAATCAGATCTATGTGGTGAATTATAATACACAACAACACAATACAATGGACTCCGCAAAATAACACCTGCTACAATAGAGTACTTAACGTAATGAAGTATGAAAATAAATCCTTGTTAAGGTCGTTACATATTATCTTCTGGTTTCGATGATATAATGATGCCGTGAAATCAGAAATGAACAATACATATTTGAAAACAATATATTGGATAATAAGCCCTTAGTCCGTTGCAATTAAGCACAAATTCATTTCATAAAATAATGCTCCTACGTTCTATTTGACTCCGAATATTGTGCTCGCGTCTTATCGCATCCTACTTGAACATAGACAGCAGTGGAGATGCTTAGTTTTTTTTACACTTTACAGTCTCATACTGTACATATCATCTTGCTGACATGCTGAGCAATATTTTACTGTGCAATGTTTACCTTTAAGTACTGAGCAATATTTTACTATGTCATATAATTTTAGCGCGTTTGCAACCTTGAGTTGTAATGCTTAACTTTATTAATATTCTTTTTGTGTAATAAGTAAGTGTAGTGTGCGAATAACAGCCACAGAGGAAGCATTAGCCAATTAAGTTTACTCTTTACTTTTATAACTTTTATTATTCGACAATATACGTCAGTTTAACTTATGGTGATCTTTCTCTGCACACCGACCAAACTCAACCCCATCACAATCATACTCAAGTGTACACCGTACATAACAGGACGGAAACTTTTTAAATTTTAAACATAAACCAAGAAGTATGTAGAATTAGGTGCTAAGGAAAGTACAGACTTTATTAAGACAGGGTTTCTCAACCTTTATTTTGAAAGCGGAAAACTAAAAAAAAAAAGACAGAAAATCACAAAAATGGTATAGGCGACTCCATCCTTCCACTGACCTTTTCTGAAACATTAGCTCTGTGCTATTGTTCCCTATGAGTGAGCCACTCGAGACAGAAAAGAGATAGATGCGATGCGTTACGCATCGTGGCATGGTACGCAAGCGTTTTAAATTGATATTTTAGTAATACATAATATGAATAAAAGTGTTTTACTCATAAAAATGCGCGAATAAATTAAGATAAAGATATACTTATTGGAAGTATGATATTCCATCCTTCTTATGCACTTTACGTGTGTCATTTTTACAATTATAAACTACGCATTTCGGCATCGCTGACGTTATCAATCGCGCGCGGCCACCGAATGAATGAGAGCGAAACAAGGCACATTTACTGTTTGTGCCTTGTTTCGCCGGTGCCACTTTTTAGACGGTAACTGTGTATCTACAGAAATATATGATCGAAGATGGTAGTATTGTTAAAACCACTGAATCTATTTAAATGAAGTTTTATGCACAGAAGTCTAGAGCCTGAGAAAGGACAGAAACTACTTTTGAATGCAGAAAAGGGTTGTAAAGGGTTGAAAGGAGGGATGAAAGGTTTGATGAAAAACTATATGTACCTACCCCCGATTTTTTATCATTATTATTTTTTTATTTACGTCCTTATATAATGATGCAATTTTAAAGACGTATTATTATATAACGTCAAAAATGTAAGTAGGTATTTAAGGCTTATGTGATTGACTTAGGTTTTAATTAGAGTTATTTTGATGTATGTGACACAGCAAAATATGAATCGCGCCGCACACAGCGCTGCGCTGCGCTGCCGCCATCTCACAGGGGAGGGGAGGCGGCGTGTGCCGAGTAGACCTGAGTCGATCGCGATTGATCAAATCACTGTGATTCGATCGCGTAGCATTTATGAATGATCGAGTCACGACCCACGAAAAGATTCGATCACCGAGATCGACTGGGTCACGGTAACTCGGTCCTGAGTCACGATCATTTATGTACCTGTGTATTGAAAACAAATTGTTACAATTCATTTTCGTTTTTATCCTTGTAAATGTTTACTTACCACATTATGAAAAGTTAATAGTGGTAATTAATAGCAAATCAATCATTAAATTCGCTAAAGACCAATCGTGATGGATTTATATCCATTTACGAAAGCCTTTGAGCGATACAAAAAAACAATAACAATTCAGTGAGTTTTTTCGCAGAATTCAACTATGTATGACAGACGCGTATTTTATTTCATTTACAAAATTTACGTCTAGCAATGAACATTATGAGATATAAAATGTGTGTTAAAAGTTATCTATTTATATATAACATAATCATGTAATAATCGTATCTAAAATATTTGAGTACCAAATTTTCTCGTAGCCCAACCAAACGAGCGTGACCCAAAACGTACAATAGCCACCCGATCAGAGACCCGAGACCTGTTGAACATCCAACCCGCTACCTCAATCAATCGATCATTTGATCGAATCATTGTGATCGAATCACCAAGCGAATGGGTCGCGATCGACCCGGGTCGCAACAAATGATCGATCGACACAGGCCTAGTGCCGAGCAACATACGGCGCGGGCGCGGTGCCCGCCGCGCCGCCGCGCGCCTCACCTCAGCTGTATGTATGTATCGCGCACGGGCAGCGCGGTACGTTGTTCGAGGGGAGGGGGAACATCAATAAGTGTGCTTACCCGAACGGGCAGACCTGTGAGCTGTGCCACACGCATGCGAATATTGAATTTTTCCGCTGCAAATCATTATTTTTCATTGCGAATTCAATAATATCGATTTACTTATACGATTTTATTGTTCAATTAATTATTGTTCTTCGTGAAATAATATTAACTTCCAATTTTTTTTTGGTTTTTAAATATTTTTTAGTTGGGTCATTGTTTTCATTAGTTCAAGTAGTAGGTTATAAGTTTATTTGATTAGGGTCTCACGTTTAATAATTAAAAAAAATAATATTTAAGTTAGTTTGGTGATGTCATTGGTCTTACGGTTTTGTTTATTAGGTAAATCATAGTTTTTGTTGGTTGTAGAGTAGTTATCAATAAAAGTAGGTAGGGTTTCTAATAAAGAGGTTAATGATTCGATTTGTGTGGGTACCTATCACCTACGTTGCCTAGATTTTTTGTTCAATTAAGTTATTATTTTGTAGGATCTAATTGTTGTCAGTTATTGAGTAATTGTTTATTGTTAATAAAAGTAGGTTTCTAATAAAGAGGTTAATATTTTGATTTGTGTACGTACTTTAGGTATTTCTTTTTAGTTTCGTTGTTTGTAGTTGATGATTGTTGTTAGTTATTGAGTAACTGTTTGTTGTTGATAAAAGTAGGTTTCTAATAAAAAGGTTAACATTTTGATTTGTGTACCTACGTACCTACTTTAGGTAGATTTTTTTAGTTTCGTTGTTTGTAGTTGATAATTTTTGTTAGATATAGAGTAACTGTTTGTTGTTGATAAAAGTAGGTTTCTAATAAAGAGGTTAATATTTTGATTTGTGTACGTACTTTGTTGATAATTGTTGTTAGTTATTGAGTAACTGTTTAGTGCAACTGTTTGAGTACAATACTAATATATATAAATGCGAAAGTATCTGTCTGTCTATCCGTCCTTCACATCACTCCCTATTAAACCAGTATTAAACCAGTTTTTATGAAATTTGGTATGAATATTGTTTGAGACGGAAATGACATAAAATATTTTACCGCGGTAAAATAACTTTTTCCCATGCGAAAATCCGATAACAACAGCTAATCAATTTTTGTTTTACGTTTGGTATATACGGGGTAACTATCCCGTATATACCAATCGTAAAACCCGAGGACCCAAGGAAGGAAATAAGATAATTTTACCGACGGAAAACATATCCTTCCTGTTGGAAATTCGAATATAACGCGGGCGAAGCCGCGGGCGGAAAGCTAGTAATTATATAAATAACACTTAAGTCTTGCCATAAATATTGTTACAAGAAAAATATTTATTTCTACTACATAAAGGAAATCTGGACTCTTGCGAGGTCTTTCAAATCCGGCCTAGCGACTTCAATGCCTCCTCTCTGTAATTCCGATAGCATCGAGAAGGCTGAATGCCTAGCCGACAATATCGAGGTTCCAGTGCCTCTTATCTATGTAAAAATTAATCGACACGTAAGTCAAGAAAACCTCAGGTGATGGAACAGAAGTGTACGTTACACTTCTGTTCCCTATCACCACTGAGGTCCGAACTATAATACAAAACCTCAACCCCTGTGGCGCTCCCGATCCCAACGGGATTTAAAATAAAATAGTAAAAATTATTCCCGCGCAACCCATTTGCCTTCTGGTTGCTCAATCATCAATAGCGCCATGTCTCTTTCCCGACAAGTGACAGACAGACAAGACAAATCCTTTAATGACCTTAATGAATTCGTCGATTCTAAAAAAAACCCCGGGGAACAATAGCTCTTTTCTTTCATATAGAGAAGGCGTCGACAAGGTTTGGCGACAAGGCAGAATATTTTGGTGTACAACTGCACCATCTCAATGTGCCGGACAATCCCACCAACCACTCATCATGGCCCAATCAACCATCTTGGTCTTAAGGGACGAATCAGCCGGAGATGCCTGAATACAGCACTCTACCGTGTCGCATTTATTGACTCCCTACAAGTTATTTATATATACGCCGTTATCCCGGTGTCTCTCTCCCCGTTCTGCCCTGAACAAACACTTGTTTCGGTTCTCCTCGTGGTCGCCATGTGCCCACCGTTAGTGTACCGCTGGCTTCGTCTTCGTCAATATTTATCTACTTTTTTCAGGGAGCTACCCTTTTCTGTTTTCGCATCTATCGAATTTATTTCTTATGTTGTACCACCGATGTGCTAAGTCCCGTAGTCGCAGGAAATTTGCCCCAATCCCAATAAGATCGCAGTAATACATACGCATGTCACTGAACAGCCTACAATCCCATAGTCAATCATCCTCATACTTTCACATTTCAACGTCGAAAACCTAAGTCTACCTTTAAAATGACCATAACCCTTCAGAAACTTCGACGACGACTATTTGACGCGTCCCATCGGTCATGCCAAGCGGCAAGAGCTGACTCGGATGTTATGAGTCGTGCACTCATAAGCTCCTTGCTGGTAGCGCAGGCTTCATGCACTCCACTTAGTCTACCCGCACGGATCACCTCGAAGACAGCCGGCAAAGCGCCGGCCAATATCAAGAATGCGACAGAGCTCGTCGATCGGTACGCCTCCTAAGAGAATGCTGAGACAATCTGCAGGTCGCTCCCCATTCGATAATGCGCTTTCTAGTGGATAGTAATCCACTAGCACTCCGAACACAGGTTGATGTGACGTATTTCGATCGAGGATCACTGTAACGGATGTGGCTGATGAAAATGAGATATTCCCGCAAGTAAAGGCAAATGAATTTAATTTGTACGAGACACACGAAAAGCACAGTCGGTAGATGATTCGATACTCATTGTCCCCAGTCCAATGTACTGCTATTTAATAGAAATTTTGAAAATTTTACAAATTACCCTACCCAGTTAATATTTCAAAAAACCCCCATATAACAAATATTAACTTATAACTACACACATAAAATAACAATCAAAAATCAATTGTATACCCTACAATCACCAATCCTGACGACTGAAGGCCTCTGGAACTTTCCTTGAGCGTCATCTAAGATGGCTTAGTCGGGAAAAATTTCCATCACCTAGAACTGTAGAAGTCGAAACCTCTATGGTTGTCCGGGAATTTGCCTCGATCATAATCGTTAAACGGTTTGCGTATGCCACGACGCTCACCTCTCTTGGGAATGGCAAGTGTAGCAAATCGTCCATAGGTTCCAGAGCGTAGGTTTCAACACCGATCCCTGCGACCAACCTATAGTTGCAGCCTTCGTCATACGACAGTGTCACACAGACAGGATCACGTCGCGGCCCGTGACGCAATCCATCAACATCTTAAATATGTTCGGCGGGCAATCCCCACGTTTCGTCTTGAACCGCACCACCGTACGTTATCAAAGATGTCCGGAAAGATAACCTGAAAATATTTTGACAAGGTTTCTCGCACAACTCTGAAAAAGGTGTTTAGAGCAGAAATCGTCGACTGACCTCGAGTGAACTCATGCTGGCAAACCCTCACCGATTTGCGTAGCATAACTCAAAATGACACGTTTTAGCATTTTATCAAGATTTAACAACAGGAGCTCGCTATTCTGTTTCAGGATAACAATCAGCCTACCGGGCGTTCTGACATGGAAAAATGTCCGCAAGGACGCATCGCCTAAGCATTTAAGATTTCCGCTGCTGCAGTTCTGAAGACCCATCAATCCACCCACGGAGCTGTGTTAGGACTATGTTTCACTCAATCTCCTGTGTTGGAGATGGTGCATCCACACCTGATAGTGATATAGAGACCATTAGTCCCACTTGCCTGTGGTACAGCGTGTCTCCGAACAGAATACTCTGAACTCTGAAATAATGAGTACAAGAGCCTGTGCATAGTCTTTTTCACACTTCCTGTATTGACCTACTGCGTAAACTGTCGCGTTCGTTACATGACGTGGCGGTCTGTGCCGCCCAGTTGCCAACCTGTGTACGCCTGTCCCTAAGGGTCCTACTTTCCCCAGTCTTCTTATCAAACAAAAGTTGCACCTCTTCCGTGGCATCTTTAGAGCTTTAAGCATATACACTACCAATCTGCTTGTTAAAATATTACTGATTTATAAATATTGTCATACATAAACATTTTTTTTCTGTAAGGAAGTCCCTTTCTATATCACTTAAGTAGTTTGTTTTGACTTCGCCGCGCTATTCTTTTTAAATTAAAATCATCTTTTAAAATACGTGGTTCAAGGTGAGTTTCATGAGAATTTTTTTCTTATTTCTTATATATATATATATATATTATTTCATCTCTTTTCAGAATGAATTTTTTTTGTTATGTTTTTGGGTAATATTAAATAAAAATATACACACCACTTCAGACAGTTGTGCTATTTGTTTTTCTAAATATGGAAGTAAAGCTTTAGTAGCATAATCTTGCATGAATTTTTTGATAGCATCAATATCATTAGCATTTAGGGCACATCCGTGAATTTCATTCAAATGCTCTGATGGTTTACTAGCAGCATGCATACTTTCTGAACTCCCAGAAAAAGAACAAGTCTGAAATGAATAAGAAGCCATTGTATCTATTATATCTTTAATTCTTTAGGAATTCAGTATATAAGGTTTTATACGGCACCTGCAAGCTATTAGCATTATCATAACTGTCATTCTCAGTTGGTGTCAAGGGATGAGTTTGTCCAGGATTTATTGATACTACTAAATTCTCATCACCTAGAAAAAAAAAATGTTTGTTA